>CM054061.1:93807456-93900613 GCA_028641055.1 Alopecurus myosuroides
CTTCCATTATCAGAGTTAAGGTTGTAAATGTCTTTATAAGTAAGGTATATAGAAGGATTTGGAGAACTGCCTCCGGACACTACGGCTTTCGGTCGCGTGACCTGGGTAGGACAAGTTAGACTTCAAGGTCCAAAGGCCACGAGAAAATTGCGCAATCTCCAACAATTGGGGCGGTTGTTGCAGAGAACTACAACTATTCAGCCAGGTTGCATAGAACTACAACTTTTGGGTACATCCATTGCACAAAACTCAAACTACACATTTAGCCCGTTTATCAGGGCATCTGACGTCTGTGCCCCACGTTGTCGGTGCCAACTTGGACTCCTACGTGGCAGATCGTGTCTACAAGGCTTAAACATTAGGCCTAGGTCTGGCTACGGCTACCCGCATAACATCATCACCGACAACGGCACGAACTTTGCCAAAGGAGCCTTCCCGCGATTCTGCGGGGACAAGGGGATCCGAATGGACCTGGCGTCTATAGCCCACATCCAGTCAAACGGCCAAGTGGAAAGAGCAAACGGCCTGATCCTAGCCGACACCAAGCCCCGGCTGGTGGACCCACTCGAGCGGGCACCCGGCTGCTGGATAGAGGAGCTTCCATCCGCCCCATGGAGGCTCAGGACAAAGCCCAACCGATCAACCGGTTACACCCCTTTCTTCCTCGTCCACGACGCGGAAGCCATCTTGCCGGCTGATATTCAGTTCGACTCACGTCGAGTCGTCCTATACACGGAGAAAGACGCACAACAGGCAGACCAGGAAGGTGTGCACCTGCTCGAAGAAGCGCGCGCTCTGGCCTTGTCCAGTTTGGCTATATACCAGCAAGACCTCCGCCAGTATCAAAGCCGGCGGATCCGCCCCCTCGCTTTCCGCAAAGGCGACCTCGTGCTCCGGCTGGTCCAGGACATCAAGGGCCTCCACAAGCTGTCCTCCCCATGGGAGGGCCCATTCATCGTCAGCCAGGCACTTAGCAACAACGCCTACTACATCATCGACATGCGCGAGCCGTGCAAGAACAAGGATAACACCTCGTACGACGAGACGGAGCATCCATGGGTTAAATGATACGAGTCAAGGTCTTCACCAACAACAAACAAATACGGCGGGCATCCTCAGGATTCACTCCACGCCAGGCGCGTCCACTCCAACCACCTATTCGGTCGCCGCGAAAGTCACAAGCGCGGGGACCACGACAACCGGCTCCTTGACATTCTTAGCCGCGGGACATACGCTGAAGGCTCGTCCCTTGCCAGAAGCCGCGGGACATACGCTCAAGGCCCGCCTTGTCGAAGCCCCGGTTGAACCACGACATGATCATGGTCAGGGCCATCTCATGGCCAAAACGTGCGGCCGACTCCCTCAGGCGGTCGATCGTGTCTAATGCTTAAGGCTTGTAGACACGATCTGCCACGCCGGAGTCCAAGTTGGCACTGACAGCGTGGGGCCCATACATCAGATGCGTTGCTAAACGGGCTAAACGTGTAGTTTGTGTTTTGTGCAACGGATGTACCCAAAAGTTATAGTCCTTTGCAACTTGGCTCAATAGTTGTAGTCCTTTGCAACTTGGCTCAATAGTTGTACCCAAAAGATTTTTTTTCTCTGTCCCTCGAGCCAGCCCAATGGCACTCATTCTTTGCATGATTGCCTCCATTCCTTCCATTAACAGAGTTAAGGTTGTAAATGTCTTTATAAGTAAGGTATATAGAAGGATTTGGAGAACTGCCTCCGGACACTACGGCTTTCGGTCGCGTGACCCTGGGTAGGACAAGTTAGACTTCAAGGTCCAAAGGCCACCCTGTTTGTTTATCTTGGATACCTGGCCTTTGCGCCAATGTTACGCGATTCTAGTCATGGTGAAATAAAACAAAATAAGTAAATCTTTGTTACATGTCGCACCCGGACTTTTAGAGGATACTCACAGCCCGCTAAACAGTAGATAAATGGCTTACGGGGCCTACCTGCACCCGCATCTCAATATGAGTAGGCCAACACGTAAACGTGTGACAACCATCCTCTACTATTCATCGTCTGTGAAACCATCCAATAGAAATCCGAATACTTCCATTGACGTACTTCATATCATACACACATGGTATGTCAACGGCATTTGAACAAGTGATATCACAACAAATCTCTAAGACACAAAGAAATAGAAATAAGTGGCAAAAGCTCTCACTAGAGCAGAGATAGCAAATACAGTCATGCAGAGGACACATGTCCCAACAAGTCATCATTACATCACAGCGGAAGCATCCAAAGTGTCTGAGTACAGACAAGATCCAAATAGGCCTAAGAGGCCGGAAACGAAAGAACGGAGCCCATCCACGAAGTCTCGGATCCTGCCCGGGTCCGCTATCTACTCGTCAGCAGCCTCGTCATACTCCACGTAGTAGCCACCATGGGGATCCTCGGAAACGTAGTCTGCAGAACACGCAGCCCCAAAGGGGTCAGTACAGACGAGTACTGGCAAGCAAGACGCACAAGATACCAAAGTGTACCCGGCAACACCAAGTACAGATGCTTTGGGTTCAACGGAAGATAGGTGATACAAAGATGCGGTAGCAGGCTGCCTAACCAACTACAGAGACACGCTACAACATCCGGCTAAAAGAAAGGGATAAGATAACGCATCGGAACCAACTACCACTATCCTTAAACAAACCCATCCTGGATCTCGCCCCTTATCCCAAAGAAGCAATCCGAGGATAACCCACACAGTTGGATTAATGACGGTTCAAGCTATTGTGTCAATAAGCCTATTACTAGTCAAAGTATTATTAATTAGGTGTAAGTTGTCTAATCCTTGTTAGCCAGCCCTATCACCAAGTTATCCATAACCGCGGACAACACGACTTCTCGAGAAGATTTAACCCTGCAGGGATGCACCAATTTGTCCGTACATGTAAGAATATCCCGCCAGACGGGGATCAAACCCACCAAGCGAGACACTCAACACAACCCAACTCTTCTTCGCATCAAGCCCAAGAACCCCGTGCAATCGAGCGCAAAGCTAATCAAGCCCCACGAAGAAAAGGGGACCCTCATAGCACTCTAAGAACGTGTCTCCCTAAATGCCGACTACAAAAGTTACCACCCTGGCCTCGGGTTCGCACCTGCATATGCATGCGGCAAATGGAAAACCCGAACTAAATGAGGCGATTTGGACGAGATGCGAATCGAATCAAAGTTGAGGGGGGCGCCCATACACGCTTCCCACATGCGGTTAGTGCGCTCATCATGGATCTAGAGGACAAGAACTTTTCCTGAGTTCGACACTAGCAGGCCTCAAAACCATACCCGGCCTCCTGCCGGTGCCTTATCATCAAATTAGTATTACCTCATACATTAACAGGTTGTTGTTTAAACATCGAGCCCCAGAACATAATAAATATGGTAACAGAAATAACGGACATCAGCCTCGGGCATAAACAACCCTAAGCATGCTAGTAAGACACATGCAACAAGCAACAGGGTTATAGGTGTGGAGGATAGGCTATATCAGGGTTACAGGGTAACATGTGATAGGATCGGAACACAAGCAACGAATCTTAAGGCTAGCAGATTAGACAACGGAAAGTATCGGTATCCAGTGTGGAAGGGACACAATGATTCAGGTGAGTGAATACTTGTCTGCAAACTCAGTAGCCTGGTACTGAGCTAACTCCTCTGAAGTAGTGTCGTAAACCTCGTCTGTCTCAACATCGTCGTCTATTCGGGAAGAAGCAAACAAACAACGCAGAGAGACAAACAATCAATAACATGGCATAATGCACAAACATGGGATGATGCATGACAATTTAATTGATGCATCAAAGATAAGCTAGTTGACATGGTAAACATATTTAATTGGGCCCATATGCAATTTGGGTTGCATATAGAAAGGCCCAAGAATTAAGGTTGAATTAGGTGATCTACAAATAACCATCAGGTGAAAGTTGTTTAGAATGATGCATGGATGATGAAAACAATAAAGAAACAACAATAGCTTTAATTTGAAATGTTGTTTACCAAGTTTGGAATTTTATTTATGAAGTTATGAAATTTGGCTTCTTAAATGAGTTACACAAACATTTGTTGTGTTCACCAATTTTAATTGTTCAAAATATATGACAAAATTCCTATTTGGAAAGAACACAAAATTTTAGATGGAATACATATTTCATTTGTTGAAAATGGATTTAAAATGAGCAAGTTATTAATTTGACAATTTTAAATGCATTAATTAAGAAACAGTGGTTTTCAGCAATTTAATTTATTTAACACAGGACACAAAGTTAATATTTGCAAATTTCATGAAAAAGGGAATGGAAAACATATTTGGTTTGTTGAATTTGGAATTTTTATGCCCAAGTTATGACTTAAACAAGTTTGAACAAGATTTAAATGAATTTAGTTCAAGTATAAAATTATTTGAATTTTATTTGTTCAAAACATTAAATAAAATTCATATTTGAAAAGATTATATTTTTCTGGTTTGAAAACATGTCTTACAAATTAAATTTAAGTTTAATTTGAATTAGTTGTGTTTTGAACAATTTTTAAATGAATTAAATAAAGTATAGAAAATAATATAATTTTTATTTGTTCAAAATAGTAAACAGATTGCATATTTGAAAAGTTTAGGAAATTTTGAATGGAATTCATATTTTATTTATTAGATTTGGATTTAATATGCAAAAGATATTTGAATTTGAAAACTGGGGGCTATTCTGCAATTTTTAAAAGTAGTAAACTTATCCCAGGGGCTTAGGTGCGAAAATAGAGTTTCAGAAAGGTCCCTGGAACCTTTTCTACGCAGGGCAGTGCAGCCCTGGGTCACTGACAGTGGGCCAGCGCCCAGCTGGTGCGTGCGTGGCGTGTGGGTGTGTGCGTGCGTGGCATCCACTGCCAATGGCAGGTGGGGCCAGCTGGCGTGCGTGGCAAAGAGAAGTAAAAAGGTGGGATTTATTCGCGCAGCGGGGGATCGAACCCGCGACGCGGGCGTGCGTGCGCAACGCGTGTTCCACTGCGCTGCTGAAACTTTCGTGACAGAAGAGGGGTGCGTGGGTGTTTGAGGCAAAGCCTCGGAATTTCTCTGACGAAACTGAAACTAGTTCAGTTACTGAACCTGACGGAGGGCACGGTGGTCGCCGGCGGCGATTGCTGCGCTGCTGCTGCTGCTCGTGGTCGTGTGGCACCGTGTACGTTTGTGGCCGTGCGTGTGTGCAACCGGAGGAGAAAGGAGAGGAGGAAGGGGGTGCTCACCCCCGTTGTCGTCGAAGCAGCGGCTCGGGGAAGAGGTGGTGGCGACAGGCGGCGATGGACGACGTGGTGACGGCGATCGGGTGCTGCTCGAGCCCCTCCCTGGAAACGAGGAGGAAGAGGTAGGAGTGGGGAGTCGATTCCCAGGCTTATCCCGCGCGGAGGAGCGTCATGGCGACAGCGATCGCCGGCTGCTGTCGCGCTGCTGTGCGGTGGTGCGGTGCAGGGGTGGTGAGGCAGGGCAGCGAGGAAGGAGGAGGAGGAGAAAACGGCGGCGCGAGGGAGGAGGAAGAAGGAGAGAACTAGGGCACGGCCTCGGAGGGCCTTAAGTAGAGGAGGAGGAGGTGGCAGGTGAGCTGCTGGTGGGGGAGCTCCCTCCTCTCTCTGTCTCCGTACAGAGGAGGACGAAAGGGACAGGTGGGCAGGCTGGGCCTGCGGGGCTGTGGTGGGCTTAGCCCACTTGGGCTGGCCTGCCCCCCTTTTCGTTTTCTGTTTTTTATTTTTTCTGTTTGCTCTTTTTTTTGTAGGAAAAACAAAGAGAGAAATAGAAATAGGTTTTAGGGTTTTTTATTTTAACAATAATTTTTTATGAATTGCCCTTTTCCAACGGTTCAGATTCACAAGTTTTGGTTCTGAAATTTTTGAGATTTCAAATTATTTGAATTTAAAATGGAATTGGCATTTTGGGTTTAATAATAGAAAGATTATTTGAACCATTTACAAGATTCAATCCAATTCATAATTTTGGAAAACAATTTAATTATTTGATTTGAATATTTTATTTGAAAAAGTTGTAACAGACCAAGTGTGAAACATATTGATTTGTCACTTGATTTGAAATTCAAATTCAACACATGTGTGGATATGATGACATGATGCATTTGAAATAAAATCAAGAAACAAACATTCTAAGTTGGGAGTTTTTCATACTTGGGATGTTACAAAACGCCCCCCCTTGAAGGAATCACGCCCCGAGATTCCTACTGAGAAGAGAAAAGGTCCGGATACTTCTTGCGAAGATCCTCTTCGGTCTCCCACGTTGCCTCTTTATCGGAATGATGAGACCACTGCACTTTTAAGAACTTGGTGCTCTTGTTGTGAGTTTTGCGCTCGGTTTCATCGATAGTGCGAACAGGATGCTCTTCATAAGAGAGGTCTTCTTGCAGTTCAATGGAATCATGATCAACTGCACGACCTGGATCTTTGAAGCACCTCTTGAGCTGTGACACGTGAAACACATCGTACACCTTGGATAGCTTTTCTGGAAGTTCAAGACGATAGGCATTTTATGCACGCCTTGAGAGAATGTTGAAGGGACCAATATATCTTGGTGCAAGCTTTCCTTTGACACCAAAACGATGAGTGCCTCTGAGGGGAGTTACACGGAGATATGCTTTGTCTCCAGCTGCATAGACCATGTCCCTGTGTTTGCTGTCATAGTAGCTCTTCTAACAAGACTGAGCAATCTTGAGATTGTCACGAATGATGCGAACTTTCTCTTCGGCCTCGTTAACAATGTCAGGGCCTAAGAGTGAACGTTCGCCAGCTCCAGACCAATTGATTGGACTCCTGCATCTGCGGCCATAGAGAGCCTCAAATGGTGCCATGCCTAGGCTTGCCTGGAAGCTGTTGTTGTAGGAGAATTCAGCATATGGAAGACATTCCTCCCATTTCATGCCAAAAGAGAGACCACATGCTCTGAGCATATCCTCGAGAATCTGATTGACTCTTTCGACTTGCCCTTGAGACTGAGGGTGATAAGCTATGCTGAACAGAAGCTTGGTGCCCAATGCTTCTTGAAAGCTTTTCCAGAAATGAGAAGTGAAGATACTTCCACGGTCTGAGCTTATTTCCAATGGAACACCATGAAGAGGAACAATCTTTGCTGTGTAGAGCTCTGCTAACTGGCTAGCTGAGATTGTCTGTTTGATAGGAAAGAAGTGAGCTACTTTAGTGAGTCTATCAATGACAACGAAGATTGCATCGTTGCCCCTCTTGGACTTTGGGAAACCAGTGACGAAGTCCATTTCAATCATGTCCCACTTCCACTCAGGGATTTTCAGAGGTTGGAGAAGACCGGCTGTTTTCTGATGAACTGCCTTAACACGTTGACAAACGTCGCATTCAGAAACGTATTGAGCAATTTCACGTTTCATGCTAGGCCACCAATACAGTGTCTTGAGATCCTAGTACATCTTTGTACTTCCAGGGTGTATGGAGAGAGGAGTTTCATGAGCCTCCTTGAGAATGACATCTTTGAGACTTTGAATTTGAGGAACTGTAATGCGTCCTTCGAAGAACACAGTTCCCTTGTCATCAATTGAGAAGGACTTAAATTTCTCCTTGCCTTCTTTGATGTGCTCTACCATCTTCTTGATTTCAGCATCACGAAGTTGTTCAGAACGCATCTTGCCCTCGAGAGTTGGACTGGCTGTCAAGTTTGCAAGATAGCCTTGAGGAACAAGACCAAGGTTCAGCTTCTTGAATTCTTCATGAAGAGGAGGTTGGCTTTCCATGATCATAAGATTATTGCAATACGACTTGCGACTGAGAGCATCAGCCATAACATTAGTGTCGCACCCGGACTTCTAGAGGATACTCACAGCCCGCTAAACAGTAGATAAATGGCTTACGGGGTATACCGGCACCCGCATATCAATATGAGTAGGCCAACACGTAAACGTGTGACAACCATCCTCTACTATTCATCGTCTGCGTAAACCATCCCATAGAAATCCGACTACTTCCATTGACGTACTTCATAACATACACACATGGTACGTCAACGGCATTTGAACAAGTGATATCACAACAAATCTCTAAGACACAAAGAAATAGAAATAAGTGGCAAATAGCTCTCAGTATAGTAGAGATAGCAAATACAGTCATGCAGAGGACACATGTCCCAACAAGTCATCATTACATCACAGCGGAAGCATCCAAATGTGTCTGAGTACAGACAAGATCCAAATAGGCCTAAGAGGCCGGAAACGAAAGAACGGAGCCCATCCACGAAGTCTCGGATCCTGCCCGGGTCCGCTATCCACTCGTCAGCAGCCTCGTCATACTCCACGTAGTAGCCACCATGGGGATCCTCGGAAACGTAGTCTGCATAACACGCAGCCCCAAAGGGGTCAGTACAGATGAGTACTGGCAAGCAAGACGCACAAGATACCAAAGTGTACCCGTCAACACCAAGTACAGATGCTTTGGGTTCAACGGAAGATAGGTGATATAAAGATGCGGCAGCGGGCTGCCTAACCAACTACAGAGACACGCTACAACATCCGGCTAAAAGAAAGGGATAAGATAGCGCATCGGAACCAACTACCACTAACCTCAAACAAACCCATCCTGGATCTCGCCCCTTATCCAAAGAAGCAATCCGAGGATAACCCACACAGTTGGATTAATGAAGGTTCAAGTTATTGTGTCAATAAGCCTATTACTAGCCAAATTATTATTAATTAGGTGTAAGTTGTCTAATCCTTGTTAGCCAGCCCTATCACCAAGTCATCCATAACCGCGGACAACACGGCTTCTCGAGAAGATTTAACCCTACAGGGGTGCACCAATTTGGCCGTACACGTAAGAATATCCCGCCAGACGGGGATCAAACCCACCAAGCGAAACACTCAACACAACCCAACTCTTCTTCGCATCAAGCCCAAAGAACCACGTGCTGTGCGTGCGCGGCTAATCGAGCCCCCACGAAGAAAAGGGGGACCCTCATAGCACTGGAAGACCACGCCGCCCTAAATGCCGACTACAAAAGTTCCACCCTGGCGCCGGGGGTTCGTACCTGCATATGCGTGCATCAAATGGAAAGCCCGAACTAAGTGTGGCGATTTGGACGAGATGCGAATCGAATCAGAGTTGCGGGGGACGCCCATACACGCTTCCCACATGCGGTTAGCGCGCTCAACATGGATCCAGAGGACAAGAACTTTTCCTGAGTTCGACACTAGCAGGCCTCAAAACCATACCCGGCCTCCTGCCGGTGCCTTATCATCAAATTAGCATTACCTCAAACATTAACAGGTTGTTGTTTAAACATCGAGCCCCAGTACATAATAAATATGGTAACAGAAATAACGGACAACAGACTCGAGCATAAACAACCCTAAGCATGCTAGTAAGACACAGGCAACAAGCATCGAGGCTATAGATGTGGAGGATAGGCTATATCAGGGTTACAGGATAACAAGTGATATGATCGGAACACAAGCAACGAATCTTAAGGCTAGCAGATTAGACAACGGAAAGTATCGGTATCCAGTGTGGTAAGGACACAATGGTTCAGGTGAGTGAATACTTGCCTGCAAACTCAGTAGCCTGGTACTGGGCTAACTCCTCAGAAGTAGTGTCGTAAACCTCGTATGTCTCAACGTCGTCGTCTATTCGAGAAGAAGCAAACAAACAACGCAGAGAGACAAACAATCAATAACATGGCATAATGCACAAACATGGGATGATGCATGGCAATTTAATTGGTGCATTAAAGGTAAGCTAGTTGACATGGTAACATAATTAAATGGGCCCATATGCAATTTGGATTGCATATGGAAAGCCCATGAATTAGGGTTGAATTAAATGATTTACAATTAACCATCATGTGAAAGTTGATTAGAATGATGCATGGATGATGAAAACAATAAGAAAACAACAATAGCTTCAATTTGAAAATGTTTACCACGTTTGGAATTTTATTTATTAAGTTATGAGATTTGGCTTCTTAAGTGAGTTACACAAGCATTTGTTGTTTTCACCAATTTTAATTGTTCAAAATAGAAAACAAAATTCATATTTGGAAAGAACACCAAATTTTAGATGGAAAACATATTTCATTTGTTGAAAATGGATTTAAAATGAATTAGTTATTAATTGGACAATTTTAAATGCATTAATTAAGAAACAGTTGTTTTCAGCAATTTAAAACAGAACACAAAGTTGATATTTGCAAAGTACATGAAAAATTGAATGGAAAACATATTTTATATGTGCCATTTGAATTAAATTTGAATTAGTTATGAATTTGACCAAATTTGAAAGAGTTGTTTGAATTTGAATTTTTGAAACCATTTGAAAGGTTCAAAACAATATAAAAATGGTTTAAACATGTAGAGAATTTAATTTGGTATAGAAAACATATTTTATTTGTTGAATTTGGAATTTTTATGCCCAAGTTATGAATTTTGCAAAATTAAATGAATTAAACAAGGATTCAAATATTTCACCAATTTAAAATATTGAAAACAGTAAACAAAGTTTATATTTAGGTAGAGAATTTAATTTGGTGTGGAAAACATATTTAAATTATTAAATTTGGATTTATAATGAATTAGTTATGCAATTTCAAAGTATAGGGTGTGTTCTGCCATTTTATTTAACAGTCAGGGACTTAGAAAAAAAACTACAGGGACGGATCTGTGAACCACAAGGACCTGTGTGCGAATAGGAAAAGGTTTCTGGATCTGAAAAAAAGAAATAAAAAGTGTGTGTTTAACGCGCGGGGGAGGGATTCGATCCCGCGCCCTCCTGCGTGTGTGCGCTGCGCTAGCCACTGGGGTGCTGATCCGTTTGGTGATAGACTACAGGGGCGTGGGGTTTTGAGGTAGCGCTCCCGGCTACTGTCGAAACTGAACAAAGTTCAGTTAACTGCACCCGATCGGGAAACAGAAAACGACGGACGGCGACCTGCTCGCCGCGGATGCTGCTGGCGTGCGCCGGGCGTGTGCTGGCCGTGCGCTCGCGTGGGCGCGTGCGGGCCCGCGGAGCAGAGGGGAGAGGGAGAGGGGAGAGGCAGGGGCGAGGGCGTGCTCACCGTGGCCCGAGCGAGCGGGAGCAGCGACAAGGAAAGGAGATGGTCGGCGACGGAGAGGCGCTCGACGGCGGCGATCCCATGCCTCCCGGGCCTCGTCGAGGAAGCGAGGAGGGAGAGGAGGCCGAGAGGGTTCCGTTCCCGTGCGTGGACGGCCTCGGCGGCGAGCGTAGCGGCGGCGGTTGGGGCTTCAAGAACCGGCCATGGAGGTGGTAAGGTTCAGAGAAAGAAATCGGACAGGGAGAGGAAGAGGGAAAAGGGAGAAGGTGGCGGCGGCTTGAGGAGGAAGAAAGGTGAGAGGGCTAGGGTTTGGAGGGGATAGGGGGTAGAAATAGAGGAGGTGGAGGGAGCAGGTGCTCTGCTCGGTGGGGGAGGTCGCTCCTCCTCTGTCTCCGTACAGAGGAGGAAGACGACAGATTGTCGTGCGCCTGGGCTCGTGGGGTGTGGTGGGCTCAGCCCAAGTGGGCTGGCCTGCCCTCCCCCTCTTTTTTTTTGTTTTTTTTTGTTGAAAGGAAAAGAAAGGAAAAGGAGAGAAATAGAAGGGGTTTTGGGGATGAAAAATTTTGGGGATAATTTTTATTAGTTATTTATTACAAAAGCCGAGTTGTGCAACTTTTTGTTTTTTCAAAAATTTAGATTTTGTTGCTGTTTGAAAATTCAAATGAATTTGAGTGAATTTGGTATTAATTGAATTATTGAAAAGAAGCAAGTTAATAGTTTGAACTTTCAACTTTATTGGAAACAAATAATTGGTTTGATTTAAAAATTTCATTTGAAAATTGTAACAGAACAAGTATGAAACAAGGATTTGAAATTTGGTTTGAAATTCAAATGGAAAAACAAGTGAAAACAAATGCAATGCTTATGATGACATGATGCAAAACATAAATTAACAAGGAGCAAACATTCTAATGGTGTTTTTCATACTTGGGATGTTACAAAACGCCCCCCTTGAAGGAATCGCGCCCCGAGATTCCTACTGAGAAGAGAAAAGGTCCGGATACTTCTTGCGAAGATCCTCTTCGGTCTCCCACGTTGCCTCTTTATCGGAATGATGAGACCACTGCACTTTTAAGAACTTGGTGCTCTTGTTGCGAGTTTTACGCTCGGCCTCATCGAGAATGCGAACAGGATGCTCTTCATAAGATAGGTCTTCTTGCAGATCAATAGAATCATGATCAACTGCACGACCTGGATCTTTGAAGCACCTCTTGAGCTGTGACACGTGAAACACATCGTGCACCTTGGATAGCTTTTCTGGAAGTTCAAGACGATATGCATTTTCTGCACGCCTTGAGAGAATGTTAAAGGGACCAATATATCTTGGTGCAAGCTTTCCTTTGACACCAAAACGATGAGTGCCTCTGAGGGGAGTTACACGGAGGTATGCTTTGTCTTTAGCTGCATAGACCATGTCCCTGTGCTTGCTGTCATAGTAGCTTTTCTGACGAGACTGAGCAATTTTGAGATTGTCACGAATGATGCGAACTTTCTCTTCGGCTTCCTTAACAATGTCAGGGCCTAAGAGTGAACGTTTACCAGCTCCAGACCAATTGATTGGACTCCTGCATCTGCGGCCATAGAGAGCCTCAAATGGTGCCATGCCTAGGCTTGCCTGGAAGCTGTTGTTGTAGGAGAATTCAGCATATGGAAGACATTCCTCCCATTTCATGCCAAAAGAGAGACCACATGCTCTGAGCATATCCTCGAGAATCTGATTGACTCTTTCGACTTGCCCTTGAGACTGAGGGTGATAAGCTGTGCTGAACAGAAGCTTGGTGCCCAATGCTTCTTGAAAGCTTTTCCAGAAATGAGAAGTGAAGATGCTTCCACGGTCTGAGCTTATTTCCAATGGAACACCATGAAGAGGAACAATCTTTGCTGTGTAGAGCTCTGCTAACTGACTAGCTGAGATTGTCTCTTTGACAGGAAAGAAGTGAGCGACTTTAGTGAGTCGATCAATGACAACGAAGATTGCATCGTTGCCCCTCTTGGACTTTGGAAAACCAGTGATGAAGTCCATTTCAATCATGTCCCACTTCCACTCAGGGATTTTCAGAGGTTGGAGAAGACCGGCTGTTTTCTGATGAACTGCCTTAACACGTTGTCGGGGGGTTACCCTCGAGTAGGGTAAAGGCAAGTGATAAAGGCAACAATCAGAAGAGAAGTTTGGTCGAGTAGCCGCCTACCCGGTACTTGCTACCCGGTCGACTGCTACTCGGTCTTACAAAAAGATGACCAGAAGGAGATATCAAGCAAGTTATATCTGTTCGAGTAGAAGAGTTGGTCCGAGTAAGATTGGCGGGAACCTACTCGGGCCAGAAGTCAAAGGAGCCGTTCTGACAACGGATCCCGCGTATCCCGGGTCCGTACTTGGCACTGTTCACAGCACTGTTCATCTGGGGACGGCGTGCCTGACAGCGACAGTGTGTCAGCAGGGCGTCACAGGATAGGGGGGGCCTACTCTGTGTTCGCACAGTGATAACAGACTGGTTACTTGGTTTTGCCCAACGACTTTCTGCATCAGGACAAGCTTAGAAGCCAAAGCTGTCAGCGGGAACTCGGAAGAAGGACGGTGTGCACACAATGTCGACACTTGTTTGTATTTGGCTGTATCCGGTAGGGCACCGGGTATATAAGGTGCCCCGCCGCCTCCTGCGCGAGGCACGACGATAAGGGACACAACACACGTAGAGATTCTTGACCTAATTCTACCCGGAGAGAGAAGAGTGGCTACTCGATAGCAAGAACATTTGTACTGTGGCTACTCGGTGAGACACCAGAATACATAGAGAAAGGCAGGAGTAGGGGTTTTACCTCCTCACGAGGGCCCTGAACCTGGGTAGATCGTGTTGTTTGCAGTGTTTGATCTTCACCTCACGCGTCTACTCGTCGCGTGATCCCTCCCCGAGCGCCTCCAGCGTCCTTCGTCCCCACATCTTTAGCCATCCTATGGCATCTGCCGTGACACCACCACGACAGTTGGCGCCCACCGTGGGGCAACTAGCGGCGCTGGCTGGAGTTTCCGTTCGGACGGAATCGATTACTGCTACTGGAGAGCGCGTGGTCTGTGGCCTCGTCCACAGATTCAGCTCCTTCGACTTCGTCACCGACAACGCCGGCGATTTCGGCGGCAAGGCCATGCCGGAGGGCGGCTCGGTGATCTCCTTCGGCTCTCACCTCGTCTACGTCGCCACTATTGTCGACCGCGAGTATCCTGAGGTGGTGCATGTCGCGGAGGATCCTCCTGCCGTCATCGCTGCACGCGGAAGGCCGTTGGGCCGTTCTGCGCACAGCGTGGAGGTGATGGTGGCTGGCCTAGCTGCAGACGCCGGCACGGGTGCTGCTGGCGCCGCGGTCGTCGTCGAGGATCTTGCTGGCTCGAGCGCTGGTGGCAGGACCCACAGGCCTTACGAGAAGGACTGCAACCTCCCTCCCTCCACTACTCCGACTATCCCTGCGTCTGCTGCGCGGACGGGCATGCCGCCTCCCACCGACCTTGAGCTCTTGACCATGAAGGCGCAGCTCGACCGGCAGCGCCAAGAGCTGCTCGCCGAGCAGGCGGAGTTGGATAAGGTTAGGCTTGAGTTGAGTCTAGACCAGCTTGAGTACAACAAGACTCACGGCTTCACGCCAGTCACTAGGAGAGCTAGCAGAGTAGGCGCCACGCGGCGTAACCTAGGTGCCGAGATGGCAACGGTTGTAGAGGCTCCCGCTCAGTCCGCCACCGCAAGCACCTCCACTAGGCCTAGGTATAGCACACCCGCCAAGACACTTAGAGCTGCAGAGGCCGTGGCCGCTGAGTTACCTCATCTCGACGGTGACGCGCGCGCTAGGCAGCAGGAGAGGCTCAACGAGTTGGTGTTGGAGCCCGCCAGGCAGAACGAGGAGTTCCGAAAAGCCAACCCGGGTGCCGGAGCTTCTCAGGTGGTGCACTCGCACGCGGCTAGATCTAATGATCAGGCCTCATCTCCGCACCCCAGCCGCGAGAGGAGCCGCAGCGGACGTTCTGGCGGAGATATGCAAATGCAGGTGTACGACCCGACTGCTGCCGCGAAACAGCTCGTTGTGCCGCAGCAGCCCGGTCAGAAACACAACGCTGCAGGAGCAGGCTCTCGAGCCCATAAAGCTCAAAGCCAGGTCCGAGCTGGAGAGCGCCCAGGACCTTCTCGGCATCCCGCCGCTCAGCCTACCCGATAGAGGCAGCAGCCGCGCGCAGTGGCGCCAGTCGCCAACCCGGTGGAGCAGCCCGCAGCGGTGCAGGTGGACAGATATGATGACGGCTACTCGGCCATGGAGATGGCTGGCTATGATATTCTGGATCGTGTTGGCGAGCGCGTGTTGGCGCCTGGAGATGCAAGGCACCAGCTGGACCGGATCAGCTTGTCGGCGCGGCTTGAGAACACGGGTCCCCCCGGCCCCGAGTGCTTCGGCCCGCGCATCATGAACGAGCCGTCCGTGAAGAATTTCTAGCTTGCAAGAGGCACCAAGAGCTACAACGGCAGCACCAAGCCGGAAGATTGGCTCAATGACTATGTCACCGCGGTTCATATCGCGAACGACAACCGGAGATGGGCGGTGCGATACGTCCCGCAGATGCTAGAGGGTCCAGCTCGCACTTGGCTCAACAACTTGCCCAAGAACAGCATCAATTGCTGGCTGGATTTCTCGGACGCCTTCATCAGTAACTTCACAAGCACTTACAAGAGGCCGAATAGACCACAACAGCTGTCCGCTTGCAGGCAGCGAGAAGATGAGATGGACCGCGAGTACCTTACTCGGTTGAGCACATTGAGGAACACCTGTGAAGGTGTGAACGAGGCCCAGGCCACCACTTGGTTTGCGCAGGGTTGCAGACATGGCAGTATGCTGTGGCAAAGGTTGCAGAGGGCGATGCCAAACAATCTGGCGGAGACCATCAAGATTGCGGATCAGTACGCACTCGGTGATCCTACTCAGCCCTTGATGGACTCCTCTGAGCCGAGAAGAAACTTCAGCAACAGCAAGCGCAACGAGTTCCGCAACAAGCGCAGGGGTGACCGAATAGATACTCGGTACGACCCTGAAGAGGTGAATGAAGTGGCTGTTGGAGCTGGGGGTAGCCAAAGGCAGAAACCTGCTGGAGCCTACGGGCAGAACTAGAACCAGGGCCAAGGCAACAAGAAACCATTCCGTGCTCCTCAGTCGGGTAGCGGCAACTCCGAGCAGCCGAGGAAGTTCGTCTTTGACGACATGAAGGATGGCCCATGTAGTTTTCACACTCAGCACCCTTCAAGGCCAGCCAATCATACTACCCGGCAGTGCGAGTGGTGGGATCTGATCAAGAATGAAGGCTTGCCTCCTCCTCCTCCTCTGCCAGCGGCCAATGCCAATATGCAGCCTGCTCGCGCACCCGCAGCTCGGCCGCCAGTGTTTCCGAGAAGGGAAAATGTGAACCAAGTGGCTTTAGGAGCCAACCGCCACTTCAACAATGAGGGCTATCGCAACAACAACAACAACTACAACCACAACAACAACAGAGGCAAGAACAACTACCAGGGCAACAACAACAACGGCAACAATGGGGACGGAGGATCCAACCAGTACCAAGAGCATCACGAGAGCTACATGATCTTCACCTCTGAGCCAGTCGACAAGCAATCACAGCACAGGCGTGCTATGGAGGTCAATGCAGTGATTCCTGCTGTCCCTCACTACATGTACTGGTGTGACCAAGAGATCAGGTGGTCCCGAGTAGATCATCCCAAGGTGATGCCCAACCCGGGTAGCTACGCCTTGGTGTTGGATCCTACTTTCCTGGGCCCCGAGAAGAATGTGAGGTTCAGCAAGGTGCTAATCGACAACGGCAGCAGCATCAACATCGTGTACAGAGACACACTCGGGAAGCTTGGCCTGGCCGAGAACATGCTGCTACCTAGCAAGACCACCTTCCATGTCATTGTGCCGGGAGTCTCGTGCAACCCGATTGGACGAGTGTGGATAGATGTGCTATTCGGTACAAGGGAGAACTGCCGCACAGAGCGCCTGCAGTTTGAGGTGGTTGATCATAAGAGCCCTTACCATGCTCTACTCGGCAGGCCTGCTCTGAGCAAGATCATGGCTTCTACACACACTGCATATCTGAAGATGAAGATCCCTGGTCCCAACGGTGTGATTACCATCGCTGGTGATTACAAGAAGTCCATGGAGTGTGCCTCTGCTGGTTCCGAGTTGGCGGAGTCAATGGTGATCGCTGCCGAGAAGAAGAAGATGTATGAGGTGGTGGCTATGGCACAATCCGCGCAGGCTGGTGCGCAGGGCGTGCCGAGTACGCAACACGGGACCGCGTTCCAAGCATCCCAGGAAACCAAGAAGGTCCAGGTCGACCCCGAGTTCCCCGACCGCGTAGCCATCATTGGCTCCGGGTTGGCGGAGAAATAGGAAAGCGAGCTCATCCACTTCCTCCGTGAGAATCGGGACGTGTTCACCTGGTCCAATGAAGATCTACCAGGAGTCCCGAGGGAGTTGGTTGAGCACTCATTACATGTGCGTCCTGACGCCAAGCCAGTGAAGCAGGCTATGCGCCGCTTCGGAGATGAGAGAAGGAAGGCCATTGGTGACCAGATCACCAAGCTGCTGATAAGCAACTTCATCATGGAGGTGCTGCATCCGGATTGGCTAGCCAACCCGGTCATGGTCGAGAAGAAGAAGGAGGATCCCAAGGCTGCCACTGCATGGCGCATGTGTGTCGACTACACCGACTTGAACGAGGCATGCCCCAAGGATCCCTTCCCGCTACCTCGCATCGATCAGGTGATCGATTCCACTGCTGGTTGTGAACTGCTGTCTTTCATAGATGCCTACTCTGGTTTTCACCAGATTGCACTCAATCCTGCTGATCAAATAAAGACTGCTTTCATTACCCCGTACGGGGCTTATTGCTATCATGTCATGTGTTTTGGCTTGAGGAATGCGGGTGCAACCTATCAGAGATGCATGAAGAAATGCTTGCACGATCAGCTCGGCAAGAATGTGCAGGTGTACGTAGATGACATTGTCATCAAAACGAATAAAACACATACTCTGCTTGCCGACCTCAAGGAAACCTTTGCTAACCTACGCAAGTATAAGATGAAGCTAAACCCGAGTAAATGCACCTTTGGTGTCCCGGCTGGCAAGATACTCGGCTTCCTGGTGTCTAGTCGGGGCATTGAAGCCAATCCTTCAAAGATAAAAGCTATTGAGAGCATGTCTTTGCCGAGATCCCTGAAAGACGTGCAGAAATTCACTGGTTGCTTGGCATCTCTGAGCCGTTTCCTGGGCCGAATGGGCGAGAAGGCCCTGCCTCTATACCAACTGATGAAGAAAAGTGACAAGTTTGTCTGGACTCCGCAAGCGGATGTGGCATTCAACGAGCTGAAAGCAATGCTGGCTAGCGCTCCCATCTTGGCTAGTCCGCTACCCAAGGAGCCAATGCTGCTGTACATTGCTGCCACTAACCGAGTAGTCAGTGTGGTGATTGTGGTGGACCGAGAAGAAGAAGGCAAGAGTGTGCAGCGCCCAGTGTACTATCTCAGTGAAGTGCTGTCTAGCTCCAAGCAAAACTACCCGCACTACCAGAAGATGACCTACGGCGTGTACCTGGGCGCCAAGAAGCTAAAGCATTACTTCCAAGAGCATCCTATCACGGTTGTGAGCCCTGCTCCCATCTCGGATATCATGGGCAACAAGGAGGCGAGTGGCAGAGTAGACAAGTGGGCAATCGAGCTGGCCGCGTATGCACCCGCGTATGCGAGAAGAGAAGCTATGAAGTCTCAGATTCTGGCGGAATTTCTGGTGGATTGGGCCTAGGTGCAGTATGAACCTCCTGCTCCAGTTTCTAATTACTTTGAAGATGCACTTTGATGGCTCAAAGGTGAAGGAAGGCCTTGGTGCTGGCGTGGTGCTTACATCACCCAAGCGAGATCAACTCAAGTATGTGCTGCAGATTCATTTCAAGGCGTCCAACAACGTAGCAGAGTACGAGGCAGTGGTGCATGGCTTGCGAGTAGCCAAGGAGGTTGGCGTGCAGCGTATCATATGCTATGGCGATTCGGATCTGGTGGTGCAGCAAGTCTCTGGCACTTGGGATGCTCTAGATGCCAACATGGCATCATATCGGTTCCTGGTACAATCTATGACTGGATTCTTCGAAGGCTGCGAGTTCCAGCACATTCACTGAGCAGAGAACGAAGCGGCAGACGAGCTGTCCAAGTTGGGATCTTCTCGGCAATCCATCCCGGCGGGGGTTGCCTTGGAGCACTTGAGGAAGCCATCCATCAAGCCCTCTCCCAACTCGGAATCCATATTTGTCCCTTCTCTGCCAAGCGAGGAATCTGATCCCATGGAGATTGACTGGGAGAATGCTGCAAGAAACCCGGGGACTGCCGCTCCCAACTCGGGGACTGCCACTCCCTACTCGGGGACTGCTGCTCCCAACTCAGGGACTGCCGTTCTCTACTCGGGGACTGCCACTCCCTACTCGGGGACTGCCACTCCCTACTCGGGGACTGCCACTCCTTACTCGGGGACTGCCACTCCATACTCGGGGACTGCTGTCCTTAACCCGGGGACTGTCGCATTCATCGAGGAAGTCCTTGCCAATCGATCAGGGCTCCAGAGAAGTGCTCCCAACCCTAAAAAGCAACCAGAGGTGCCTGTCCCAATGGAAGTGGACGAACCAGTGTTTCCCACACGGGAGACACCGAGTTGGGCCATGCCCATATTATCCTTTCTAAGGGACGGTACTCTGCCAGAATATGAGGTGGCCGCAAGACAGATTCAGAGAAGATCCAAGGGCTACACTATATTCCGAGATGTGCTGCACAAAAGAAGTGCCACCGGTGTGCTGCAACGTTGTGTGGACCCAGAAGAAGGAGGAGAAATTCTGCTGGAAATACACCAAGGAGAATGCGGGCACCACGCCTCTTCTCGGGCATTGGTCAAGAAAGCTTTTCGGCATGGCTTCTACTGGCTCACAGCTCTGCAGCAAGCTGAAGACATCGTGAGGAAGTGCAACGGCTGCCAGATGTTCGCGAGTAAGATTCACATGCCTGCTTCCGAGCTGAAGACAATTCCTATCACATGGCCGTTTGCCGTTTGGTGCCTGGATATGGTTGGCCCCTTCAAGCCGGCTAAAGGCAACATGACACACATCTTGGTCATGGTGGACAAGTTCACCAAGTGGATCGAAGTGAAGCCTATTCGGAAGTGCGATGGGGCCACAGCTGTGAAATTCTTGAAGGATGTGATCCTGAGATATGGCTACCCGCACAACATCATCACCGACAACGACACAAATTTCGCAGAGGGGGCGATGGTGCGGTTCTGCAGAGATAAGCACATCCGACTAGATGTTGCGTCCGTTGCGCATCCCGCCTCCAATGGGCAAGTTGAAAGAGCAAATGGCATGGTGCTAGCTGGCATAAAGCCAAGGCTGATTGAGCCGCTGCTGAAAACACCTGGGTGTTGGCTAGACGAGTTGCCAGCGGTGTTGTGGAGTCTAAGGACTACCCCTAACCGGTCAACCGGCTACACACCATTCTTCTTGGTATACGTGGCTGAGGCCGTGTTGCCAATAGACCTAGAGTATGACTCCCCTAGAGTAACCCTCTACACTGAGGTAGAGGCGAGAGAAGCTCGAGAAGACGACGTTGACCTGCTTGAAGAAGCAAGAGAGCTGACTCTGTCACGTTCGGCTATCTACCAGCAAAACCTGCGGCGTTATCATAGCCGAAAGGTGAACCCAAGGGTTTTCCGAGAAGGAGACATGGTCCTTAGGCTTGTGCAGCGCACAGCTGGGATGCACAAACTGTCTCCTCCATGGGAAGGGCCCTTCATTGTGAGCAAAGCGCTGCACAACGATGCATACTACCTTGTAGATGTGCGCCCATCACAGGCGAACAGGGCAGATAAAGCTGGAGAGGAATCTAAGCGTCCCTGGAATGTAGCTCTACTCCGTCATTTTCATTCGTGAGCAAAAATGTGTATGTACTCTCAATTCTACTCCGTAATCTGAAGTTGAACTCGGGGACTGCCCTCGTCCAAAATTGCTCTAAGTGTTTCTACTCGGCTTCACTTTTTGCCTATTCGGTTGCTCTACTTCAAAATTCAAAAGTACATTGAGTATTGTGTTTAAACCTACATGCCAACTCTTCGACTCTGCTGCTGTCCGAAACCCGGCATCATGGCAAGCAAGATAACAAGCAAAAGGTCAATGGGCACAAGAAAAATTGCTAAGGAAGAAAAGAGTGCAGGAACCGAGTAGGGTGCATTTACTACTGTTCTTTGTCTTGTCTTTTCGGCTAAGTGGTGGGCTGCGTTACTATGATTGTTTCTAAGCGGCTAAGTATTTGCAGATCTACTCTTTGACTCTTGTGACTCGAATACCAAAAAAGCAACAAGTTGCGGGTAGAGCTGAGACAAAAAGAGAGAGTGAATAAGAAATGCAACTCGGGGACTCGCATGATAACGCAACCCGGCATCGAGCCAAAGCTGAACGAATTGATTAAGTTGAAGATAACGGGGGTGAATAAAAATGAGTAGCAAACGGCATAAGTAGTCTGATACATTTGCACCCGGCATCCCGGGGATCTGATAAGTGTTTGAGGAATGAGCTGCAGGACAGATTCAGGTCGAGGCGGCGTTCTCAGTGGCGGCCTTGGCTGCTTCATCTTCAGTATTGGCCGTGGTAGCATCTGCTTCAGAGCTGGCATCAACGGTCTTCGCAGTTTCGTCCTCGGTGCTGGCCTTGGCAGCATCTACTTCCGAGTTGGCGATATCGGACCTCGTTGCATCTGTGTTCGCCTCGGTGGCTACCCGGTCTGAAATGGCCGTGGCCACCGAGACGGGCACTGTCGCTGAGGTGGATCCACTGGCTTGGGCGCAAAGGCTAATCGTGTCGTCGAGGGCAGCTCCTGACGAGGTGCCGAACTCGAGCGCGGAGGTGTCAATCGACATCTTCTCGTTCTCGTCCTCCTCATCGCTACCCGCGACGACCGCGGCCTTCCCCTTCCCGGCCTTGCCACCAGGAGACTCGAAGCAGCTCAGGTCCAGCTCCTCTGTGTCCGTCTTTTCGTCTTCGTCCTCCTCCTCGCCTTCGTCCACCTCGGTGTCGGGCTCGGTGAGGCCGTCGATGAAGGTCGCAGTATCAGCATACTGAGCGACCTCGTGAGCGACCAGCTGGCGGATAGCCACACAGTCGGGGTTCTTCTCCCACTTGGAGTCCTGGCGCATCTCGCGGACAATCTGTAGATTAAGGTTTTCATACCAACTGGTGATGAATAGAAGCATCATGTTCGCGCCTGCCCGAGCTCCCGATGCGCGCCATTTCTTCAGCTCGGCTTTCACGCGGTGCAGCTTCAAGGCAAGTCCGCAGATTGTCGTTGGTGCAGAGTCATGAGGCCAGAAAAGGTCGTGGATCTAGAAAGCGACGCGCACCAGCTCGGTGCCCACGCCCGCCAGTCGCGGGAACTGCCCTTGCATAATCAGGATGCTTTCCTCGATTTCTGCTCTGGTGTCCAAAGGCTCGCCCTTCTCAGCGCGAGCTGCTCGGACCTTAGCCAGGGCAGGCACGCAAGAAGACTCGAGGTCGGGGAAGACTCCTGCAAGAGCTATCGAGAAAATCAGAAACAATAATAGAGTAGAGATACGAAACGAGTAGCAGAGGAACAAGAGGAAGCAGTGAAGCAAAGAAAAGAGAGCACTTACTGTTCAAGTCATAGCGCAGCCCTTGCAGCTGGTTGTTCCACGTTTCCTCGTTTGCTAGGTGCCTCTCTTCAATCAAGCGGAGCCCAGACAGCTGAGCAAAGAGATCAGCATTGCTTTTCTTCAGCACCTCGCACTCCTGCTCGAGGGCTTTCTCCTTGGCCTTGGCTGCTGTTTCGCTCTTTGCCTTCTCGGCGATTATTCTATCCCTTTCGGCAGCAATGTTGATAGCATCCTGGAGCGCAGTGCGCAGCTGGACTTGGAGCTTCTCCATCTCGGTAGCATGTTCTTTCTGCAGCTCGACAGCCTGGCTGGACAACTGCTGCTGCACCTCAGCAGGTTTGAGGCAATCTTGATGCTCCTCGGCAAACTTCTTATGATCTTCTGAGAAGAGCAAAGCGCGGTCAGCAGAGTAGCGAAGAAAGAAACACAAAGACAAGCCGAGAAGACGGCAACGTACCTTCTAGTCGTTTAATCGTGGCTTGGCCACTCTCGACAAAGGCGCGGCAGGTTGAGTGCTCCTCCGCCAGGGGCTTTAACTTCCCTGCAGAGTAGAAGTGGTTAGCGCAAAAAGCAGAAGCGGGCGTAAACAACAAACGCAAGAACCGCGTAGCTAAAAGCGTACCTTCAACTTCAGAAAGTTTCAATGTGCTGTTCATCACATCCTTCTCGGCTGCCTCGTCGTCTGCGCGCTCTCTTTCCAGGGCCTCAATGCGTCTCTTGGCAATGGCATGGTTCCAGAGCAGCTGACGGTGCAGGCCGGTCCGCTTCAGTAAGCTATTTTGAGAAGCAAAAGGAAGAAGAATCAGGCAAAGTAATAAAGATTCAACCCGAGAAGGCGGCAACTCGGGAGTGTATCCGCCTACTCGACCAGAATCTCGGGGACTGGGTGATGGATAAGGAAAAGAAGAAGAGTAGAAGAAAAGTGAAACGCAACTTGGGGAGGATGAGTAGAAGCTTACCGCGTAAGATTGCTCAAGGTCCTCTGCGTTCTTGCGGCGGACGAACATCTTGGCGGCAAGCGTGCTGGAATTGGATGAGATAGTTATGGGTTTGTAACCCAAGTCTGCCTTGTTCCAATCGACACGCATATGGTCCAAGTCGCCCAAATCCGTGCCGTCCCAGTTCGAGTTGCCAAGGACCTTGCTGTCCCACTTGGCATCGATGAAGCCAACCAAATCGAGCACTTGCTCAAGGCCCTAAGACGTCACCGCCTTATCCTGAACCCCGCGCGAAGAACTGGAGAGGGACTTGTCCTGATTTTGGGCCGGGGGTCTGGAGTCCACTGCCACGGTTTTTCTTCCCTTTCCGAAGAGCAAGTTTCCTCTCCGCGGGGGTTAAGCCAACCTGGTGCTGCTGGCTGACCTTCACCATATAAGGTGGGAAGCTGGGCGGATCTATGACACTGGATGCGCCAACGGCGTCAGCAGCCGCGCCAGGCTCGCGGATAGCCAGCTGAGTGGACTTGGCGGTTGACGTTGGCGGCGGCATCACGGCTGCATCTTGACCGGCACCACGCGCCGGATTCCTGCGAACAGTGCCTTCTGCCGGGCCTGCTGGCTTCTCGGCAGCTCGCTTCTTCGAAATCTCCTTCTGAGTGGTTGGCTTCTCGGTGGTCTTCTTCTCGGTGGCCCTCTCCTCGGCGGCCTTCTTCTCTGCAGCTTCCTGAGCGTTCTTCCTTGTAACCGGCTTGGCCGGAGGGCTGGCTGCGGCCTTGGTTTTCTGCACCAAGGAGGAGTCGGGTGCACTGGAGGAAGTACCCTGCTCGGTAGGCGGCGCTAGGGACGCGCTACCCGACGCGGCATCCGGCTGGGCGTTACCCTGCGCGGTGTCTGGTTGCGCATCGCTCAGTGGGTACTGCTCTGTCTCGTCAGCGGTCTCAACCCGCTGCCCGGCAGCGGGGTCTTGCTGTGTGGCATCTGGTTCTTCTACCCGCGGCTGGGCCGCGGGGTCTTCTTGTTCAGCAGCCCCTGTTGCTGGCTGCTCTTGTTCTCTTTCCTGCCGCTCAAGGGCGGCGTCGTCGTGCATCTCGCTGTCTTGTTCTAGGTTCTCCTCGGCCGTGGTGGACGGAGGAGAAGGTGGCATCTCTTGGCGAGCAGTGTCCTGCGCCTCCTGCTCGGCGCGGGACTGCTGCTCCGACTCGACATTCTGGGCCTCAGAGTCCTCTTCGTGGGCTGTGGCGGCTTCATTCTCATCGCCGTCAAGGTTGATGAGCTTGTCAACGTCAATGGCGGCTTTTTTCTTGGTCTTCGTGGGCGCACGAGCGGCATCCGCATCCAAGGGGGCTCTGAAGAGAAAATTGTATTCAGAAATAAGAAGAGGGCAGAGGAAACTGAGAGGAAACATTGAAGTAAAAGGATTGAGAATCAATCGAGAAGGAACTTACCCCTTGCGGGTAGGGATCACTGGTCGTTTCCTCGTCACGACCTTCTTGGTCGTCTTCTCGGTCGGCTTCTTCTTCTTGGCGGGGGGCTCTTGGGCGCCGCTGACCGTAAGAGGAGCGGCAACTGAAAGAGGATCGACGACCAGGGCTTCCTTGTCCTCGTCCTCATCCTCGATTTCGTCCTCAGCATCGGCACCATCTGTGAAATAGAAAGGAAGAAAGGCAATTCAGAAGCAGGAGGCAGTTAGTTGGTGCTGCTCGCGATCAGACAGGATAAAATCAGTTACCTTCATCTTCGTCCTCGGACCAGTCACGAAGAGACGCGTCCACCGATGCTTACTCGTCTGGGCGGCTTCAGGAGGATCAAGCTTGTCCGCGGTCTCGAAGGAGACCTCATCGTCTTCCTCTCGGTCATCTGACCAGTTACCCTCGAAGCGCTCACTGCTCTCAGCGAGCTGGCGATCAAGGACCTGAAGAATAGAGATACATCGCAAGTGAGCCGAGTAGCATGAAGGCACTCTACCCGACTGGGCGTGCAAACACCAAGCACATTAAGCCTAAGCGATTCGGCTAAGTGTCCTACTCGGCAAGGCGTGCAAACATCAAGCACATTAAGCCTAAATGTTTCTCCTAAGTGTGCTACCCGACAAGGCGTGCAAACAACAAGCACACTAAGCCTGAGCAGTTCCGCTAAACGCCCTACTCGGCGCAGAGTGCGAATGATAGTCGCAGCAAGGAGAGGAAGCTATCTACTCGGATTGCATATACAAGAAGCAGATTAAGAAGGACATACCCGTGGAATCGGCTTTGTGCGGCTGTAGGGGATGAAGCCATACTGCCAGTTGTCTCGAAGGCCAGTGGTCAGGATGGACCGAGCGTAAGCGGCGACATCCGCGTTGCTGAGCTCGAAAGTAGTCGTCCGAGTACAGTCACGAGGGCCGCCCATGTAGCACATGGGGTGGGAGCGGTGTTGCAGAGGCAGCACGCGGTTAAGAATCCAGCAGGCGACTGGATCGTCGCTCTTGAGCCCTTCTCCGATCAGATGGGCGAGCCGCTCCTCCATCTGCACCAAAGTCCTGCTGTTGGATAGCTTGCTCTTCCAATTCTGCCCGGTAGGAGCTCGGTTGCTCCAAGGGGGCAGATTGATGCGGTCCTCGATCTTGTCCTCCTTCGTGGCGGGGATGTTCTTCACGTACAAGAAGGACTTCTGCCACTTGCGGACAGAATCCAGGCCCTTGATGTGAGGATGATTGGTGCCCGGGCGCTGCACCATCATGGCGCTGCCGGTCTCGGTTACCCGGCTACTGGTGTCCGCGCCATCCTTCTTGCCTTGGCTCTGTTGGCGGAAGAAGAAGTACTTCGACCACGTCTCCGTCGTGGGGCGAACACCGAGGAAAGCTTCGCACACCACAGCATGGTAGAAGAGGAAGACAACCGCGTTGGGAGGAAGATGGTGCATCTGGAGACCATAATAATCCAGGAAAGAACGGAGGAAATTGGATGCAGGAAGGCCGAATCCTCGCGCGAAGTGCGCGAGGAAGACGACGTGCTCTCCCTCCTCTGGAGCCGGAACGATCTCGCCGTTAGACGGCCGGCAGCGAACACTGGGAGGAACCCTCCGGGTGTTCACGAGCCACTGGCAGTCCTCGGCGGTGACGTCTGAACCGGCCCAGCCGGCGCGAGCACTATCACCGCGAGCCATGGCGGCGAGTAGGAAGTTGGGAGAAGATTGGAAGGAATTGGTGGAGTGGACGAGCCCGCGGCGGCGCAAAGAGTTGCACGGCGGCGGAGAGCTCTATGACGGCGGAGGATCGAGGAGGCAGAAGGGGAAAGTGAAGCGCAAGGAGAAAAGGAAGTTACCGAGGGGTATTTATACCGCACCTCGGGTTACCGTTACGAATTGGAGTAGTGGGATCGATCGTGGCAATAAACCGTGCGGCGTGGGGTCTGTGGCCGGTTGGAAACGCACACAGCGCGGAACGCGCGCGTAACGGCCACATTAGATCCCACGACGAGATCGTGGGCGATTACTGCGCGTGATGGGACATTACGAGCCAGTGGGCCCACTCCGTGAAAACTGGGCGCGTGGCCTGTCAGGTCCTGGGCAGCGAGGCGTCGCAGTCCTGGATGCGTGACACGTGCCCAGTTGCAGCACGGAAAGCCGGATTGTGCTCTGCGCTGCAGAGATTCGATTGAAGAAATTCCCTAAGTCTTTTTACTCGGTTACAGAGAAGGAAGCTAGCCCTATTCGGAAGGGAGGAAACTCAAGGTACTTTTCAAAGTGCTACTCGGAGGTTTTACTCGGCATATTGAGGTTCAAGGGCAAGGTTGCCAAGCTTGGTTTTAAGCTGGCAGGGCCCAGTGAACGAGTTCGCAGGGCTCTACCAGCTTCGGGGACTGCTGTCGGGGGGTTACCCCCGAGTAGGGTAAAGGCAAGTGATAAAGGCAACAATCAGAAGAGAAGTTTGGTCGAGTAGCTGCCTACCCGGTACTTGCTACCCGGTCGACTGCTACTCGGTCTTACAAAAAGATGACCAGAAGAAGATATCAAGCAAGTTATATCTGTTCGAGTAGAAGAGCTGGTCCGAGTAAGATTGGCGGGAACCTACTCGGGCCAGAAGTCAAAGGAGCCGTTCTGACAACGGATCCCGCGTATCCCGGGTCCGTACTTGGCACTGTTCACAGCACTGTTCATCTGGGGACGGCGTGCCTGACAGCGACAGTGTGTCAGCAGGGCGTCGCAGGATAGGGGGGGACCTACTCTGTGTTCGCACAGTGATAACAGACTGGTTACTTGGTTTTGCCCAACGACTTTCTGCATCAGGACAAGCTTAGAAGCCAAAGCTGTCAGCGGGAACTCGGAAGAAGGACGGTGTGCACACAATGTCGACACTTGTTTGTATTTGGCTGTATCCGGCAGGGCACCGGGTATATAAGGTGCCCCGCCGCCTCCTGCGCGAGGCACGACGATAAGGGACACAACACACGTAGAGATTCTTGACCTAATTCTACCCGGAGAGAGAAGAGTGGCTACTCGGTAGCAAGAACATTTGTACTGTGGCTACTCGGTGAGACACCAGAATACATAGAGAAAGGCAGGAGTAGGGGTTTTACCTCCTCACGAGGGCCCTGAACCTGGGTAGATCGTGTTGTTTGCAGTGTTTGATCTTCACCTCACGCGTCTACTCGTCGCGTGATCCCTCCCCGAGCGCCTCCAGCGTCCTTCGTCCCCACATCTTTAGCCATCCTATGGCATCTGCCGTGACACCACCACGACACACGTTGACAAACGTCGCATTCAGAAACATATTGAGCAATTTCACGTTTCATGCTAGGCCACCAATACAGTGTCTTGAGATCCTGGTACATCTTTGTACTTCCAGGGTGTATGGAGAGAGGAGTTTCATGAGCCTCCATGAGAATGACATCTTTGAGACTTTGAATTTGAGGAACTGCAATGCGTCCTTCGAAGAACACAATTCCCTTGTCATCAATTGAGAAGCACTCAAATTTCTCATTGCCTGCTTTGATGTGTTCTACAATCTTCTTGATTTCAGCATCACGAAGTTGTTCAGAACGAATCTTGTCCTTGAGAGTTGGAGTGGCTGTCAAGTTTGCAAGATATCCTTGAGGAACAAGACCAAGGTTGAGCTTCTGGAATTCTTCATGAAGAGGAGGTTGGCTTTCCATGATCATGAGATTATTGCAATACGACTTGCGACTGAGAGCATCGGCCATAACATTAGCCTTGCCTGGAGTGTAAGAAATGGTAAGATCAAAGTCTTTGATCTTTTCAATCCATCTCCTCTGTCTGAGGTTTAGATCTGGTTGAGTGAAGATGTACTTCAGACTCTTATGATCGGAAAAGATTTCAGTGTGATTACCCAACAAGTATTGTCTCCATTTCTTGAGGGCAAACACAACTGCTGCAAGTTCAAGGTCATGAGTGGGATAATTGAGCTCATGTGTGTTCAACTGACGTGAAGCATAAGCCACAACTTGACGTTCTTGCATAAGAACTGCACCTAGACCTTGGAGAGAAGCATCACAGAATATTTGGAAATGTTTTGAAGGATCTGGGCCAACCAGAACTGGTGTAGAAGTGAGTTTAGTCTTCAGGAGATTGAAACTTTCATCACATTGTGGAGACTAGACGAACTTCTTGTCCTTCTTTGTGAGGTCAGTGAGAGGTTTGGCAATCTTGGAGAAGTTTTGGACGAAGCGACGACAATAGCTAGCTAAGCCAAGAAAACTTCTTACTTGCTTCACCGTCTTTGGAGGTTTCCAATCAACAATTGCTTTAACCTTTTCTGGATCAATGGCTAAGCCCTTGGCAGAGATGACATGACCAAGGTAAGCAACTTCTGAAATCCAGAACTCACATTTGGAGAATTTGGCATAAAGACGATGCTCGCGAAGCTTCATGAGAGTGAGACGAAGATGTTCTTCATGCTCTTCCTCGGATTTTGAGTAGACAAGAATGTCATCAAGATATACCACAACGAACTTGTCGAGGTATTCATGGAAGACAAAATTCATGAGTCGAGAGAAGGTCGCCGGTGCATTGGTGAGACCAAAGGACATGACGGTAAATTCATATAGACCGTAGCGAGTGGTGAAAGCTGTCTTTGGAATATCCTCTTTTCTGATCTTTATTTGATGGTAACCCATTCTCAAGTCCAACTTGGAGAATATTGAGGCTCCAGCAAGTTGATCAAAAAGATCATCGATACGAGGAATTGGATACTTGTTTTTGATGGTTTTCTCATTCAGAGGACGATAGTCGACAACGAGTCTCTTTGTGTGATCCTTCTTCGCAACGAATAGAGTTGGGCAACCCCAAGCTGAGGAACTAGGTTGAATGTAACCTTTTTCCATGTACATATCAATTTGTTCCTTCAACAACTTCAGCTCGGGAGTTCCTATCTTGTAGGGATACTTAGAGATTGGAGCAGTACCTGGTTCAAGTTTGATCACGAACTCAACAGCTCTGTCCGGAGGCATTCCTGGCAACTCTTCTGGAAAGACGTCAGGGAAGTCGCAAACCACCGGAACATTTTCAAGTGAAGGTAGAGGTTTTGCATTGAGGGTGCATAGCTAAATGGAACTTGATTCATGTGGAGAATAGATTATCTGGCCAGAAGGGTGGAATAGAGTTATTGACTTTTGAGCACAGTCAATTCTTCCTTTATTGGCCTTCAGCCAATCCATACCAAGAATGACATCAATGTCAGAATTGCCAAGCAGTATGAGCGAAGCAAGGAATATGTGGCCTCCAATTAGAATTTGATTTTTGTGACTGATCTTGGAAGTTTGCATAGTTGCTCCAGGGGAGTTGACCACTAGCGGGGAACCCAAACCAACAAAAGGGAGTTTAATTGCTGTCGCAAAGATCTTTGACACGAAAGAATGTGATGCTCCGGTATCAAACAACACTTTAGCTGGATTAGAGTTTACGGTAAATGTACCGAGAACGACGTTAGGAGCTTCCTCAGCTTTGTCGATCTTGACATGATTCACCCTTGCGGTCCTCCCGACAGGCCTGTTGTTGGAGTTGAAGGCCTTAGGTGGGGGAGCGCACCATTGCCTGGTTTGTGTTAGGACGAGGTGGTGGTGGAGGTAGCTGCCTCTGCGTGCACTTGTCGGCGTAGTGCCCCGTCTGCTTGCACTTGTAGCATGTGACGACACGAGGAGGCCCTGTCCTTGGCTGCCCCATCGAAGCCCTTTGATCATGCATCTGAGCAGGGTTGGGTGGGCGGGGAGCGAAGCCTGGAGAAGCTTGGGCATATGGAGCCCGAGTGACAGCACCATTTGGTACCCAGATGCGGCGCTTCTGCGGAGGGGTGGTCATGTTGGAGGAGGAACCACCCTCACGCGAGTGCTTGCGAGACTCCTCGAATGGCTTGCGCCCATTTTCTTCATTGAGCGCGGTGTTAACGAGATCCTCGAAGCTGTAGGCCTTGATATTGGTGAGGGCATACTTGAGTTCCGGGTTAAAACCTCTGCGGAACCTTGCCATCTTCTTAGCCTCAGTGGACACCTCATCTCCAGCGTATCGAGCGAGGCGATTGAACTCACTCTGATACCCGATGACGTCCAACTTGCCCTGCTTGAGTGAGCAGAACTCTTCACGCATCCTTTCCATGAGACCATCTGGAATGTGGTGCTTCAGGAAGGCTTCCTGGAAACAATCCCACGTGTCTGGCACCCCAGTTCTCATGGCCTGGAAGTTTTCCCACCAAGTAGCTGCCTGACCCTTCAGCAGATAGGAGGCATACTTGACCTTGTCTTCTTCAGCTACGTGAGCAATCTCCAGAGCCTTGGCTATCTCACGGATCCAGTCATCAACGTCCAGAGGCTCGCGTGTGGCCACGAAAGCTCTTGGGCCCAGACTGAGAAACTCCTCGATGCTGACCCGTGGAGCTGTCTGGTTGATGTGCTGATTAGCCTGAAACTGGGCCATCTGCGTCATGACTTGGGTCATCTGAGTCAACAGCTCCGCGATTGGCGGTGGCTCAGGCGTGTTGTTCCTTGTTGGCGGCATCCTGAATGGAAATGCATTTTAGCAAAACAATAGAAAAGGATAGACTTGGCAACCGAAAGAGAGATTATTCCGACGCATGAATAGATAACCAATAGGTACATCATCACATTTTCAAATACATCAGAATATCCAACACACCATAAATGGTTCGAATGCCAAAGGATAACTAAACATAGCTAAGAATGGATACATCGGTACTCCCATGCTCATCACGCAGGAATACGGCTAGGAGTACGGCGAGAGGTACGGTGAGGGGCACGCCCACGAAAGTAGGTGGAACGACGATCCACGTAGATCTGACGTGGTCTGAGACCGACTCTAGGCGTGGTGAAGTACATAGCGTCGACTCCCTGTGCTCCAAAGCATGGAATCCCAGTGTAACCAGCACCAAGGTTAAGGAGTGGACCTCTGATCGGCTCGTAACCTCCAGCATCTGGCAGAGGACGCCCCACTGGCTGATCGAAACGTGCAAAGCGCTCGTCATCAACAAAGTCTATGGTGTACGTCGCCAGACGAGTCAAAGCAAGGTAAAGCTGCTCTCTGACTGAAGCCAACTCCTAAGATAGTGTGCGGGCAACTGCGTCACTGTGTCTCATAAACTGAGCGGTGGTGTGCAGCTTGGAGTTATCATGCTCGTAGACATCCAAGTTGTCGTAGAGAGTGAAGTGAGCTCCCTCCGAAGTGATGTAACCACGGGGGATGTGGCGATAGATAGAATCGTCAAATCCCCAGTAGTCAGCACGAAGGACGGTGAGACTCACATAAGCTGCCTGCTGCACAGCCATATCCACTGTGGAACCTACTGCCTCGTAGCGGTGGACTACGCTCATGCCATCATCTGACAGGATGTAGACGATAGCCTGGTAGTAGGTCTGGTCAAACTCTCGCTGCTGCTCGTAGACCTGGTACTCTGGTGCCCAACGGAACCCCAGAAAAGTGACCATGTCTCTCAGCATCTCCGGATAACCGGCAGTGCTCTCGCAACGAGTCATACGAACCACCTGCGGGTAGAACCTGAGATCCATCTGCAGATGATTTGGGAAGCTTTGATTAGACGACGGTAGAAGAACTGAAGTGTCAAGCAACAACAAGGTTTCAACGGACGAAAAGGATGTTGAGAATAACAGGATATCGAAGCAACATTCGGGAAACACGAGACCAAACACTCCTGAGGTACTACGGAAAACCCATCCGGGCTTCTAAAGGATCAATATCTACTGCTTAAGGAATAGAGGATCTGCTTCCGGGGCTTATGTGCCTCCGTTCTCAATCGTGAGTAGGCAACATGATAAATCATGTCACAACCACCTCCATTCCTATGGTCTAGTAGATATAACTATCCTAGAGAAACCAGGATACGTGAAATCCTAACTTGAAAGTTTAGATGAGAAGAGAAAACAACGTTGCACTTCCTTACCAGAAAAGGGAGGGTGGGTGGGGAAAGAAATAAAAGAACAGAATTCCTACTCTCACGTTTCATTTTTCCTATATAGCTACAAAAATAGTTTCTAGACTCAACTGCGACCAGTAAAAGGGATCCTACAGGCAGACAGACTCTGATACCATTTGTCGCACCCGGACTTCTAGAGGATACTCACAGCCCGCTAAACAGTAGATAAATGGCTTACGGGGCATACCGGCACCTGCATCTCAATATGAGTAGGCCAACACGTAAACGTGTGACAACCATCCTCTACTATTCATCGTCTGCGTAAACCATCCCATAGAAATCCGACTACTTCCATTGACGTACTTCATAACATACACACATGGTACATCAACGACATTTGAACAAGTGATATCACAACAAATCTCTAAGACACAAAGAAATAGAAATAAGTGGAAAATAGCTCTCACTAGAGCAGAGATAGCAAATACAGTCATGCAGAGGACACATGTCCCAACAAGTCATCATTACATCACAGCGGAAGCATCCAAATGTGTCTGAGTACAGACAAGATCCAAATAGGCCTAAGAGGCCGGAAACGAAAGAACGGAGCCCAGCCACGAAGTCTCGGATCCTGCCCGGGTCCGCTATCTACTCGTCAGCAGCCTCGTCATACTCCACGTAGTAGCCACCATGGGGATCCTCGGAAACGTAGTCTGCAGAACACGCAGCCCCAAAGGGGTCAGTACAGACGAGTACTGAAAAGCAAGACGCACAAGATACCAAAGTGTACCCGTCAACACCAAGTACAGATGCTTTGGGTTCAACGGAAGATATGTGATATAAAGATGCGGCAGCGGGCTGCCTAACCAACTACAGAGACATGCTACAACATCCGGCTAAAAGAAAGGGATAAGATAGCGCATCGGAACCAACTACCACTAACCTCAAACAAACCCATCCTGGATCTCGCCCCTTATCCAAAGAAGCAATCCGAGGATAACCCACACAGTTGGATTAATGAAGGTTCAAGTTATTGTGTCAATAAGTCTATTACTAGCCAAATTATTATTAATTAGGTGTAAGTTGTCTAATCCTTGTTAGCCAGCCCTATCACCAAGTCATCCATAACCGCGGACAACACGGCTTCTCGAGAAGATTTAACCCTGCAGGGGTGCACCAATTTGGCCGTACACGTAAGAATATCCCGCCAGACGGTGATCAAACCCACCAAGCGAAACACTCAACACAACCCAACTCTTCTTCGCATCAAGCGTAAAGAACCACGTGCTGTGCGTGCGCGGCTAATCGAGCCCCCACGAAGAAAAGGGGGACCGTCATAGCACTGGAAGACCACGCCGCCCTAAATGCCGACTACAAAAGTTCCACCCTGGCGCCGGGGGTTCATACCTGCATATGCGTGCATCAAATGGAAAGCCCGAACTAAGTGTGGCGATTTGGACGAGATGCGAATCGAATCAGAGTTGCGGGGGGCGCCCATACACGCTTCCCACATGCGGTTAGCGCGCTCAACATGGATCCAGAGGACAAGAACTTTTCCTGAGTTCGACACTAGCAGGCGTCAAAACCATACCCGGCCTCCTGCCGGTGCCTTATCATCAAATTAGCATTACCTCAAACATTAACAGGTTGTTGTTTAAACATCGAGCCCCAGTACATAATAAATATGGTAACAGAAATAATGGACAACAGACTCGATCATAAACAACCGTAAGCATGCTAGTAAGACACAAGCAACAAGCATCGGGGCTATAGGTGTGGAGGATAGGCTATATCAGGGTTACAGGATAACAAGTGATAGGATCGGAACACAAGCAACGAATCTTAAGGCTAGCAGATTAGACAATGGAAAGTATCGGTATCCAGTGTGGTAAGGACACAATGGTTCAGGTGAGTGAATACTTGCCTGCAAACTCAGTAGCCTGGTACTGGGCTAACTCCTCAGAAGTAGTGTCGTAAACCTCGTCTGTCTCAACGTCGTCGTCTATTCGAGAAGAAGCAAACAAACAACGCAGAGAGACAAACAATCAATAACATGGCATAATGGACAAACATGGGATGATGCATGGCAATTTAATTGGTGCATTAAAGGTAAGCTAGTTGACATGGTAACATAATTAAATGGGCCCATATGCAATTTGGATTGCATAGGGAAAGCCCATGAATTAGGGTTGAATTAAATGATCTACAATTAACCATCATGTGAAAGTTGATTAGAATGATGCATGGATGATGAAAACAATAAGAAAACAACAATAGCTTCAATTTGAAAATGTTTACCAAGTTTGGAATTTTATTTATTAAGTTATGAGATTTGGCTTCTTAAGTGAGTTACACAAGAATTTGTTGTTTTCACCAATTTTAATTGTTCAAAATAGAAAACAAAATTCATATTTGGAAAGAACACCAAATTTTAGATCGAAAACATATTTCATTTGTTGAAAATGGATTTAAAATGAATTAGTTATTAATTGGACAATTTTAAATGCATTAATTAAGAAACAGTTGTTTTCAGCAATTTAATTTACTTAAAACAGAACACAAAGTTGATATTTGCAAAGTACATGAAAAATTGAATGGAAAACATATTTTATATGTGCCATTTGAATTAAATTTGAATTAGTTATGAATTTGACCAAATTTGAAATAGTTGTTTGAATTTGAATTTTTGAAACCATTTGAAAGGTTCAAAACAGTATACAAATGGTTTAAACATGTATAGAATTTAATTTGGTATAGAAAACATATTTTATTTGTTGAATTTGGAATTTTTATGCCCAAGTTATGAATTTTGCAAAATTAAATGAATTAAACAAGGATTCAAATATTTCACCAATTTAAAATATTCAAAACAGTAAACAAAGTTTATATTTAGGTAGAGAATTTAATTTGGTGTGGAAAACATATTTAAATTATTAAATTTGGATTTATAATGAATGAGTTATGCAATTTCAAAGTATAGGGTGTGTTCTGCCATTTTATTTTACAGCCAGGGACTTAGAAAAAAAACTACAGGGACGGATCTGTGAACCACAAGGACCTGTGTGCGAATAGGAAAAGGTTTCTGGATCTGAACAAAAAGAAATAAAAAGTGTGTGTTTAACGCGCGGGGGAGGGATTCGATCCCGCGCCCTCCTGCGTGTGTGCGCTGCGCTAGCCACTGGGGTGCTGATCCGTTTGGTGATAGACTACATGGACGTGGGGTTTTGAGGTAGCGCTCCTGGCTACTGTCGAAACTGAACAAAGTTCAGTTAACTGCACCCGATCGGGAAACAGAAAACGACGGACGGCGACCTGCTCGCCGCGGATGCTGCTGGCGTGCGCCGGGCGTGTGCTGGCCGTGCGCTCGCGTGGGCGCGTGCGGGCCCGCAGAGCAGAGGGGAGAGGGAGAGGGGAGAGGCAGGGGCGAGGGCGTGCTCACCGTGGACCGAGCGAGCGGGAGCAGCGACAGGGAAAGGAGATGGTCGGCGACGGAGAGGCGCTCGACGGCGGCGATCCCGTGCCTCCCGGGCCTCGTCGAGGAAGCGAGGAGGGAGAGGAGGCCGAGAGGGTTCCGTTCCCGTGCGTGGACGGCCTCGGCGGCGAGCGTAGCGGCGGCGGTTGGAGCTTCAAGAACCGGCCATGGAGGTGGTAAGGTTCATAGAAAGAAATCGGACAGGGAGAGGAAGAGGGAAAAGGGAGAAGGTGGCGGCGGCTTGAGGAGGAAGAAAGGTGAGAGGGCTAGGGTTTGGAGGGGAGAGGGGGTAGAAATAGAGGAGGTGGAGTGAGCAGGTGCTCTGCTCGGTGGGGGAGGTCGCTCCTCCTCTGTCTCCGTACAGAGGAGGAAGACGACAGATTGTCGTGCGCCTGGGCTCGTGTTGTGTGGTGGGCTCAGCCCAAGTGGGCTGGCCTGCCCTCTCCCTCTTCTTTTTTTTTTTTTTTTTTTTTGCTGAAAGGAAAAGAAAGGAAAAGGAGAGAAATAGAAGGGGTTTTGGGGATGAAAATTTTTGGGGATAATTTTTATTAGTTATTTATTACAAAAGCCCAGTTGTGCAACTTTTTGTTTTTTCAAAAATTTAGATTTTGTTGCTGTTTGAAAATTCAAATGAATTTGAGTGAATTTGGTATTAATTGAATTATTGAAAAGAAGCAAGTTAATAGTTTGAACTTTCAAGTTTATTGGAAACAAATAATTGGTTTGATTTGAAAATTTCATTTGAAAATTGTAACAGAACAAGTATGAAACAAGGATTTGAAATTTGGTTTGAAATTCAAATGGAAAAACAAGTGAAAACAAATGCAATGCTTATGATGACATGATGCAAAACATAAATTAACAAGGAGCAAACATTCTAATGGTGTTTTTCATACTTGGGATGTTACAATTAGCCTTGCCTGGAGTGTAAGAAATGGTAAGATCAAAGTCTTTGATCTTTTCAATCCATCTCCTTTGCCTGAGGTTTAGATCTGGTTGAGTGAAGATGTACTTTAGACTCTTATGATCAGAAAAGATTTCAGTGAGATTACCCAACAAGTATTGTCTCCATTTCTTGAGGGCAAACACAACTGCTGCAAGTTCAAGATCATGACTGGGATAATTGAGCTCATGTGTGTTCAACTGACGTGAAGCATAAGCCACAACTTGACGTTCTTGCATAAGAACTGCACCTAGACCTTGGAGAGAAGCATCATGTACGATCTGGGCCAACCAGAACCGGTGTAGAAGTGCGTTTAGTCTTCAGGAGATTGAAGCTTTCATCACATTGTGGAGACCAGACGAACTTCTTGTCCTTCTTTGTGAGGTCAGTGAGAGGTTTGGCAATCTTGGAGAAGTTTGGGACGAAACGACGACAATAGCTAGCCAAGCCAAGAAAACTTCTTACTTGCTTTACCGTCTTTGGAGGTTTCCAATCAACAATTGCTTTAACCTTTTCTGGATCAATGGCTATGCCCTTGGCAGAGATGACATGACCAAGGTAAGCAACTTCTGAAATCCAGAACTCACATTTGGATAACTTGGCATAGAGGCGATGCTCGCGAAGCTTCATGAGAGTGAGACGAAGATGTTCTTCATGCTCTTCCTCGGATTTTGAGTAGACAAGAATGTCATCAAGATATACCACAACGAACTTGTCGAGGTATTCATGGAAGACAGAATTCATGAGTCGAGAGAAGGTCGCCGGTGCATTGGTGAGACCAAAAGACATGACGGTGTATTCATATAGACCGTAGCGAGTGGTGAAAGTTGTCTTTGGAATATCCTCTTTTCTGATCTTTATTTGATGGTAACCCATTCTCAAGTCCAACTTGGAGAATATTGAGGCTCCAGCAAGTTGATCAAAAAGATCATCGATACGAGGAATTGGATACTTGTTTTTGATGGTTTTCTCGTTAAGAGGACGATAGTCAACAACGAGTCTCTTTGTTTGATCCTTCTTCGCAACGAACAGAGTTGGGCAACCCCAAGCCGAGGAACTAGGTTGAATGTAACCTTTTTCCATGTACATATCAATTTGTTCCTTCAACAACTTCAGCTCGGGAGTTCCTATCTTGTAGGGATGCTTAGAGATTGGAGCAGTACCTGGTTCAAGTTCGATCACAAACTCAACAACTCTGTCCGGAGGCATTCCTGGCAACTCTTCTGGAAAGACGTCAGGGAAGTCGCAAACCACCGGAACATTTTCAAGTGAAGGTAGAGGTTTTGCATTGAGGGTGCATAGTTGGCTGGAACTTGATTCATGTGGAGAATAGACTATCTGGCCAAAAGGGTGGAACAGAGTTATTGACTTTTGAGCACAGTCAATTTTTGCTTTATTGGCCTTCAGCCAATCCATACCAAGAATGACATCAATGTCAGAATTTCCCAGCAACATGAGAGAAGCAAGGAATATGCGACCTTCAATTAGAATTTTATTGTCCTTACTTATCTTGGAAGTCAACATTTGAGATCCCGGGGAGTGAACAGTGATCTGATTGCTTAGTGGAACCACAATTAGGTTGTTTGTTGTGGAAAAGGTCTTTGACACAAAAGAATGTGATGCTCCGGTATCAAACAACACTTTAGCTGGAATAGAGTTTACGGGAAATGTACCGAGAACGACGTCAGGAGCTTCCTCAGCTTTGTCGATCTTGACATGATTCACCCTTGCGGTCCTCCCGACAGGCCTGTTGTTGGAGTTGAAGGCCTTAGGCGGGGGAGCGCGCACCATTGCCTGGTTTGTGTTAGGACGAGGTGGTGGTGGAGGTAGCTGCCTCTGCGTGCACTTGTCGGCGTAGTGTCCCGTCTGCTTGCACTTGTAGCATGTGACGACACGAGGAGGCCCTGGCCTTGGCTGCCCCATCGAAGCCCTTGTATCATTCAGCTGAGCAGGGTTGGGTGGGCGGGGAGCCAAGCCTGAAGAAGTTTGGGCGTATGGAGCCCGAGTGACAGCACCATTTGGTACCCAGATGCGGCGCTTCTGCGGAGGGGTGGTCATGTTGGAGGAGGAACCACCCTCACGCGAGTGCTTGCGAGACTCCTCGAACGCCTTGCGCCCATTTTCTTCATTGAGCGCGGTGTTAACGAGATCCTCGAAGCTGTTGGCCTTGATATTGGTGAAGGCATACTTGAGTTCCGGGTTAAAACCTCTGCGGAACCTTGCCATCTTCTTAGCTTCAGTGGACACCTCATCTCCAGCGCATCGAGCGAGGCGATTGAACTCACTCTGATACCCGATGACGTCCAACTTGCCCTGCTTGAGAGAGCAAAACTCTTCACGCATTCTTTCCATGAGACCATCTGGAATGTGGTGTTTCAGGAAGGCTTCCTTGAAACGATCCCACGTGACTGGCATCCCAGTTCTCATGGCCTGGAAGTTTTCCCACCAAGTAGCTGCCTGAACCTTCAGCAGATAGGAGGCATACTTGACCTTGTCTTCTTCAGCTACGTGTGCAATCTCCAGAGCCTTGGCTATCTCACGGATCCAGTCATCAGCGTCCAGTGGCTCGCGTGTGGCCACGACAGCTCTTGGGCCCAGACTGAGAAACTCCTTGATGCTCACTCGTGGAGCTGTCTGGTTGATGTGCTGATTAGCCTGAAACTGGGCCATCTGCATCATGACTTGGGTCATCTGAGTCAACAGCTCCGCGATTGGCGGTGGCTCAGGCGTGTTGTTCCTTGTTGGTGGCATCCTGAATGGAAATGCATTTTAGCACAACAATAGAAAAGGATAGACTTGGCAACCGAAAGAGAGATTATTCCGACGCATGAATAGATAACCAAAAGGTACACCATCACATGTTCAATTACATCAGAATATCCAACACACCATAAATGGTTCGAACGCCAAAGGATAACTAAACATAGCTAAGAATGGATACATCGGTTCTCCCATGCTCATCACGCAGGACGGCGGCTAGGAGTACGGCGAGAGGTACGGTGAGGAGCACGCCCACGAAAGTAGGTGGAACGACGATCCACGTAGATCTGACGTGGTCTGAGACCGACTCTAGGCGTGGTGAAGTACATAGCGTCGACTCCCTGTGCTCCAAAGCGTGGAATCCCATTGTAACTAGCACCAAGGTTAAGGAGTGGACCTCTGATTGGCTCGTAACCTCCAGCATCTGGCAGACGACGCCCAACTGGCTGATCGAAACGTGCAAAGCGCTCGTCTCCAACAAAGTCTGTGGTGTAAGTCGCCAGACGAGTCAAAGCAAGGTAAAGCTGCTCTCTGACTGAAGCCAACTCCTGAGATAGTGTGCGGGCAACTGCGTCGATGTGCCTCACAAACTGAGCGGTGGTATGCAGCCTGGAGTTATCATGCTCGTAAACATCCAAGTTGTCGTAGAGAGTGAAGTGAGCTCCCTCCGAAGTGATATAACCACGGGGGATGTGGCGATAAATGGAATCGTCAAATCCCCAGTAGTCAGCACGAAGGACGGTGAGGCTCACATAAGCTGCCTGCTGCACAGCCATATCCACTGTGGAACCCACTGCCTCGTAGCGGTGGACTACGCTCATGCCATCATCTGACAGAATGTAGACGATAGCCTGGTAGTAGGTCTGCTCAAACTCTCGCTGCTGCTCGTAGACCTGGTACTCTGGTGCCCAACGGAACCCCAGAAAAGTGACCATGTCTCTCAGCATCTCCGGATAACCGGCAGTGCTCTCGCAACGAGTCATACGAACCACCTGCGGGTAGAACCTGAGATCCATCTGCAGATGATCGGGGAAGTTTTGATTAGACGCCGGTAGAAGAACTGAAGTGGCAAGCAACAACAAGGTTCCAACGGACGAAAAAGGATCTTCAGAAGAACAGGATATCGAAGCAACATTTGGGAAACACGAGACCAAACACTCCTGAGGTACTACGGAAAACCCATATGGGCTTCTAAAGGATCAATATCTACTGCTTAAGGAATAGAGGATCTGCTTCCGGGGCTTATGTGCCACCGTTCTCAATCGTGAGTAGGCAACATAATAAATCATGTCACAACCACCTCCATTCCTATGGTCTAGTAGATATAACTATCCTAGAGAAACCAGGATACGTGAAATCCTAACTTGAAAGTTTAGATGAGAAGAGAAAACAACGTTGCACTTCCTTACCAGAAAAGGGAGGGTGGGTGGGGAAAGAAATAAAAGAACAGAATTCCTACTCTCACGTTTCATTTTTTTCTCTATATAGCTACAAAATAGTTTCTAGACTCAACTGCGACCAGTAAAAGGGATCCTACAGGCAGACAGGCTCTGATACCATTTGTTGCACCCGGACTTTTAGAGGATACTCACAGCCCGCTAAACAGTAGATAAATGGCTTACGGGGCCTACCTGCACCCGCATCTCAATATGAGTAGGCCAACACGTAAACGTGTGACAACCATCCTCTACTATTCATCGTCTGTGAAACCATCCAATAGAAATCCGAATACTTCCATTGACGTACTTCATATCATACACACATGGTACGTCAACGGCATTTGAACAAGTGATATCACAACAAATCTCTAAGACACAAAGAAATAGAAATAAGTGGCAAAATCTCTCACTAGAGCAGAGATAGCAAATACAGTCATGTAGAGGACACATGTCCCAACAAGTCATCATTACATCACAGCGGAAGCATCCAAAGTGTCTGAGTACAGACAAGATCCAAATAGGCCTAAGAGGCCGGAAACGAAAGAACGGATCCCATCCACGAAGTCTCGGATCCTGCCCGGGTCCGCTATCTACTCGTCAGCAGCCTCGTCATACTCCACGTAGTAGCCACCATGGGGATCCTCGGAAACGTAGTCTGCAGAACACGCAGCCCCAAAGGGGTCAGTACAGACGAGTACTGGCAAGCAAGACGCACAAGATACCAAAGTGTACCCGGCAACACCAAGTACAGATGCTTTGGGTTCAACGGAAGATAGGTGATACAAAGATGCGGTAGCAGGCTGCCTAACCAACTACAGAGACACGCTACAACATCCGGCTAAAAGAAAGGGATAAGATAGCGCACCAGAACCAACTACCACTATCCTCAAACAAACCCATCCTGGATCTCGCCCCTTATCCCAAAGAAGCAATCCGAGGATAACCCACACAGTTGGATTAATGACGGTTCAAGTTATTGTGCCAATAAGCCTATTACTAGTCAAAGTATTATTAATTAGGTGTAAGTTGTCTAATCCTTGTTAGCCAGCCCTATCACCAAGTTATCCATAACCGCGGACAACACGGCTTCTCGAGAAGATTTAACCCTGCAGGAATGCACCAATTTGGCCGTACACGTAAGAATATCCCGCCAGACGGGGATCAAACCCACCAAGCGAGACACTCAAGACAACCCAACTCTTCTTCGCATCAAGCCCAAGAACCCCGTGCAATTGAGCGCACGGCTAATCAAGCCCAACGAAGAAAAGGGGACCCTCATAGCACTCTAAGAACGTGTCTCCCTAAATGCCGACTACAAAAGTTACCACCCTGGCCTCGGGTTCGCACCTGCATATGCATGCGGCAAATGGAAAACACGAACTAAATGAGGCGATTTGGACGAGATGCGAATCGAATCAAAGTTGAGGGGGGCGCCATACACGCTTCCCACATGCGGTTAGCGCGCTCATCATGGATCTAGAGGACAAGAACTTTTCCTGAGATCGACACTAGCAGGTCTCAAAACCATACCCGGCCTCCTGCCGGTGCCTTATCATCAAATTAGTATTACCTCATACATTAACAGGTTGTTGTTTAAACATCGAGCCCCAGAACATAATAAATATGGTAACAGAAATAACGGACATCAGACTCGAGCATAAACAACCCTAAGCATGCTAGTAAGACACAGGCAACAAGCAACAGGGTTATAGGTGTGGAGGATAGGCTATATCAAGGTTACAGGGTAACATGTGATAGGATCAGAACACAAGCAACGAATCTTAAGGCTAGTAGATTAGACAACGGAAAGTATCGGTATCCAGTGTGGAAGGGACACAATGGTTCAGGTGAGTGAATACTTGCCTGCAAACTCAGTAGCCTGGTACTGAGCTAACTCCTCTGAAGTAGTGTTGTAAACCTCGTCTGTCTCAACGTCGTCGTCTATTCGGGAAGAAGCAAACAAACAACGCAGAGAGACAAACAATCAATAACATGGCATAATGCACAAACATGGGATGATGCATGACAATTTAATTGATGCATCAAAGATAAGCTAGTTGACATGGTAAACATATTTAATTGGGCCCATATGCAATTTGGGTTGCATATAGAAAGGCCCAAGAATTAAGGTTGAATTAGGTGATCTACAAATAACCATCAGGTGAAAGTTGTTTAGAATGATGCATGGATAATGAAAACAATAAAGAAACAACAATAGCTTTAATCTGAAATGTTGTTTACCAAGTTTGGAATTTTATTTATTAAGTTATGAAATTTGGCTTCTTAAATGAGTTACACAAACATTTGTTGTGTTCACCAATTTTAATTGTTCAAAATAGATGAAAAAATTCCTATTTGGAAAGAACACAAAATTTTAGATGGAATACATATTTCATTTGTTGAAAATGGATTTAAAATGAGCAAGTTATTAATTTGACAATTTTAAATGCATTAATTAAGAAACAGTGTTTTTCAGCAATTTAATTTATTTAACACAGGACACAAAGTTGATATTTGCAAAGTTCATGAAAAAGGGAATGGAAAACATATTTGGTTTGTTGAATTTGGAATTTTTATGCCCAAGTTATGACTTAAACAAGTTTGAACAAGATTTAAATGAATTTAGTTCAAGTATAAAATTATTTGAATTTTATTTGTTCAAAACATTAAATACAATTCATATTTGAAAAGATTACATTTTTCTGGTTTGAAAACATGTCTTACAAATTAAATTTGAGTTTAATTTGAATTAGTTGTGTTTTGAACAATTTTTAAATGAATTAAATAAAGTATAGAAAATAATATAATTTTTAATTGTTCAAAATAGTAAACAGATTGCATATTTGAAAAGTTTAGGAAATTTTGAATGGAATTCATATTTTATTTATTAGATTTGGATTTAATATGCAAAAGATATTTGAATTTGAAAACTGAGGGCTATTTTGCAATTTTTAAAAGTAGTAAACTTATCCCAGGGGCTTAGGTGCGAAAATATAGTTTCAGAAAGGTCCCTGGAACCTTTTCTACGCAGGGCAGTGCAGCCCTGGGTCACTGGCAGTGGGCCAGCACCCAGCTGGTGCGTGCGTGGCGTGTGGGTGTGTGCGTGCGTGGCATCCACTGCCAATGGCAGGTGGGGCCAGCTGGCGTGCGTGGCAAAGAGAAGTAAAAAGGTGGGATTTATTCGCGCAGCGGGGGATCGAACCCGCGACGCGGGCGTGCGTGCGCAGCGCGTGTGCCACTGCGCTGCTGAAACTTTCGTGACAGAAGAGGGGTGCGTGGGTGTTTGAGGCAAAGCCTCGGAATTTCTCTGACGAAACTGAAACTAGTTCAGTTACTGAACCTGACGGAGGGCACGGTGGTCGCCGGCGGCGATTGCTGTGCTGCTGCTGCTGCTCATGGTCGTGTGGCACCGTGTACGTTTGTGGCCGTGCGTGTGTGCAACCGGAGGAGAAAGGAGAGGAGGAAGGGGGTGCTCACCCCCGTTGTCGTCGAAGCAGCGTCTCGGGGAAGAGGTGGTGGCGACAGGCGGCGATGGACGATGCGGTGACGGCGATCGGGTGCTGCTCGAGCCCCTCCCTGGAAACAAGGAGGAAGAGGGAGGAGTGGGGAGTCGATTTCCGGGCTTATCCCGCGCGGAGGAGCGTCATGGAGACGGCGATCGCCGGCTGCTGTCGCGCTGCTGTGCGGTGGTGCGGTGCAGAGGTGGTGAGGCAGGGCAGCGAGGAAGGAGGAGGAGGAGAAAACGGCGGCGCGAGGGAGGAGGAAGAAGGAGAGAACTAGGGCACGGCCTCGGAGGGCCTTAAGTAGAGGAGGAGGTGGTGGCAGGTGAGCTGCAGGTGGGGGAGCTCCCTCCTCTCTCTGTCTCCGTACAGAGGAGGACGAAAGGGACAGGTGGGCAGGCTGGGCCTGCGGGGCTGTGGTGGGCTCAACCCACTTGGGCTGGCCTGCCCCCCTTTTCGTTTTCTGTTTTTTATTTTTTCTGTTTGCTCTTTTTTTTTGTAGGAAAAACAAAGAGAGAAATAGAAATAGGTTTTAGGGTTTTTTATTTTAACAATAATTTTTTATGAATTGCCCTTTTCCAACAGTTCAGATTCACAAGTTTTAGTTCTGAAATTTTTGAGATTTCAAATTATTTGAATTTAAAATGGAATTGGCATTTTGGGTTTAATAATAGAAAGATTATTTGAACCATTTACAAGATTCAATCCAATTCATAATTTTGGAAAACAATTTAATCATTTGATTTGAATATTTTATTTGAAAAAGTTGTAACAGACCAAGTGTGAAACATATTGATTTGTCACTTGATTTGAAATTCAAATTCAACACATGTGTGGATATGACGACATGATGCATTTGAAATAAAATCAAGAAACAAACATTCTAAGTTGGGAGTTTTTCATACTTGGGATGTTACATTACACTCCTGAATGCTCTGCTTAACCTCGTCCGTTTGATGACCATGTTTATTATCACCAAATTGTCCATGTTTATAAAGTTGGAAATAAAGTTTGCAACGTACGTGTCTAATGATGTAAATTCTATCCTGATCTTTTAGTTATTACAAAACAAAGATAATTCTTTTTATCCTTTGGGCAAAATTTTACATAGTTAACACAAACATATTGCATGCGTGCATTGTAAATTTCCATCTTAATCTTAGTTGAACTTCTTGTTGAGTTTGTGCATTCATTGTGGCACGTATAAATATATTCGCCACACCGGAGGCTGCAGTTGAACACTTTTTTTCGGAGAAGGAGGGTGACACCATGCTTCTGCATCCGTAGATGTACTCTACAACATATTATTAATTATTTCGCAATGCCAAGCAAAAGCCAGACATAGGTTCTGAACAAATTGGTAAAAATAACAAAAAAAAAACTTGAGCCCATCTACCTCATGATAGCATATCCAAAATCCTACCACAGGTTGATCCACGACAAGTGATCGAACGAAGAAAGGTACACAACTCCTAGATAAAGCATCCAAGAAGGGTTATCACAATGCACTGATGATGGCGAGTCCAACCATAGATTAATCTTGGAATTACCATCCCCAAAGCCGAACTTCGAGCCAACACCTTTATACGGGGAACGGCGAATGCACGTCGACATCACCGTAAGAGAGATTGTGTGGTTTCCACCAGAATGCACGCGTACTTGTCATTAGTGTTAGTACCAACTGCCTCACTACTAGGGTACTCCGACAATGAACCATTACTGACGAAAGACACTTACTAGGTAGGACCAAGCTTAGGAGTATGAGGAAGAGTATGCTGCTGAAAGTCTATCCACTTGGATTTTGTAAGGACCAAGATACAACCATCCATTAGTCCCTGAATTAAATATGCGCTATACTAGATGGCGTTGGCAGAAGTTGCATGCTTTTATGCATGAATTGACATGAGTGTTTGCGATCGACCCAAGGATTTGTTTTACCAATGTTTCCCCACAAATATCTCCCATTGCTTTCAAGTCCCTATTAGATATTTTACCAATGTCACTACAGGAATGGGCTACTGTGCCGGCGGCCAAAATCTATGCCGACGGCAATTTGCCGGGCCGTCCGTATAGACCGAATCAGAGAATCCCAAATTGCGGAAAAAAGTGAGCTATGCCGACGGCAATGCCGTCGGCCTATCTTTCGTAGACCCGAAGAGGGAGTCCCAAATTGCGAAAAAATTGAGCTATGCCGACGGCAATGCCGTCGTCCTATCTTTTCGTCTGAGAGAGCTGTGGGCCGTCTGAATCCAACCAAAATCAAGGTGGTACCATACCAAGTGTGTACAAGTGTGTTTTGGTTTGTATATGTCCAGTATTCGACTCTGTATGTTAAGGGTTTTACCGTCATAATTTTTTTGAATTTGTTTGATTTTTCTATGCCTATTTCAAAACGAAGTCAAGACGGCGGGCATGACCGTTCGTAGCTAGGGCTTAAATATTGAGAAACTCTTGGTGTATCTCTCATGAAATAGATAGTTGTGTACCCAAAAATAATGTTTTCCAAAAATCATGAGCAAACTAGGAGACACTTGTAGTTCAAATTTGACCCGTTTTCAACTGAATCGGCAGAAATTGTTTTTTTTTTCAAAAGAGGTGGATGGAAAACTTTTCAGAGGCAAAAATTTGGTTATTTGTGCATATAACATAGTCTAGTATTTTTAAAAAATACAGCTCCCAAGTTTTGCAACATATTTGTGGTTGGTGCTTCACAAAAAAACCATTTTCACACTCGGAAAATGGAAAATAGTTTTTTTATTCAGCGAAAAGGAACACTTTCTTCGTGAACATTGTATGTGCTTCCAATATGCATGTTTGTGTGGAATATGGGCACATTTAAACAAACTATGCCATGGATTTGACCGTAACACCCGTCATTTGGCCTGAAACCCTAGAATGTTCGTAGGAGATAGCTCATTTATGTGAACATATTTTGAACACAACAGTCGTATTCCAAGTTTATTATTTTTGGTGGATATTCGGACATATATAATGACACCACGCGAAGGTATTGCATCATTTTGGGTTTTTTTTTAAAAAAAATCTGTAATTTTGTGAGCCGGTTTCATGAAACAATCAAGGCGGTGGACATGACCGTTCATAGCTAGGGCTTGAATATTCAGAAACTCTTGGTGTATCTCTGATGAAATAGGTAGTTTTGTACCTAAAAATGATTTTTTTTCCAAAAATCATGATCAAATTAGGAGACACATGTAGTTCAAATTTGACCCGTTTCCAACTAAATCGGTAGAAACTTGTGTTTTTTAAAAGAGGTGGATGGAAACATATTCAGAGGCAACAATTTGGTTATTTGTGCATATAACATGGTCTAGTATTTTCAAAACATACATCTCCCAAGTTTTGCAACATATTTGTGGTTGGTGCTGCACAAAAAAAAGCCATTTTTCACACTCGGAAAATGGAAAATTGTTTTTTATTCAATGAAAAGGAAAACTTTCTCCGTGAACATTGTCTGTGCTTCCAATATGCAAGTTTGTGTGGAATATGGGCACATTTAAACAAACTATGCCATGGATTTGGCCATAACACCCATCATTTGTCCTGAAACCACTACCAAATTCCGCGCGGTCTAGGACGTTTCAATACCGTTGCGGATGGGTTCCAAACCGTCGCTAAGGGCAATCCGCGACGGTTAGCTCGATGGAGTGAGAATGTCCCTGATCGACTATCACGGATGATTCTGCGACGTTAATTTGAACGGGAGAACGTTGAGGATATCCGTAACGTTCAGAAAATCGTCGCGAGCATCTGGGCCGTTTGGTCCCGGCCCATTAAGCGACAACGTTGTTTTTCATCACTGTCGGCTGACACGTGGCAAAGGATTAACTGACGGCCGTTAGCGTAATCAGCTGACCTCACAGTACAGGCAGCTTACGTCATTACGATCGCAACATTTTTTTCTGTCAAAAATATATTCTGTTGAGGCCCCGTTTATGACATCACCAATCCTTTCATGACGTCATAACCGCCGATCCCGTTCACGATAATTTTTGTTGTCCCGGCCTAGACCAATCATGTGAAACCATGTGGACGCCATCTGCGACGAACTTGCTAGCGTCGTGGTATGAGATGACGCAACGAGATGACGCCACGTGGAACAATCGTACATCGCCGCGTCTTTTTTAAGGGGCGATCTACGGTCGTCGTGGGCTACGCGGTGACGGATTTTTTTTCCGACCCAAAACGACGCCACGTGGACCAAGGGCACGGTGTCACGTGGCGCCCTTTTCCGCGATGTTTCTGTTTCGTTGTGGAACTACCCAGTCATAAAATGACAAGTGGACCATGTGTACGGTGCCACGTGGCACTTTTTCGCGACGTTTTTATCTTCGTTGTGGAACTGTCCAACCGTAAAACGACACGTGGGCATGGCATACGACACCATGTGTCCTAATCCGGGTCTGTTTTTACGTTACGATACTACGACGTTTTTTTTTCGTGCGAGATGGGTGCTTAAATCATCGTTCGAATTGACCTTTCCATGTTCCATATGCAAAAAAGCAAACCACATAGCAGACATCAAATACAGAAATTGCAACTCTAGTGGTTTATTCTACAGAAAAGCAAACCAACTTACAGAAATTCAGCTTTCAGCAACACGACCATAGTTTCAATTACCACATATGCGTTGAGCTAACTGCTCAAGCAGGGAAACTCCTTCTTGTTGGCACGTTTTTAGCTCGTCTTGTTCCTTCCGCATTTCTTCCATTTCAAATGCAAACCAGAGCCTCATTCGCTCATATTCTGCATTCACCGCCCTCAAATCATCAATTGTGCTATGCATATTGGCATGCTCTCCTCTCTCAACATCAGTTTGCAGTTGGTGTTCAGACTTTGAAATACTTGTTTCCACACGAGAATTCTTTGACAAAGTATGTTTTCCACAATCCAGCATGACACCTAAAGTATCATCCTCATCCTCTGAAGCTGATGTCGACATCATCCTTTTCTTGCTTGCCTATCAAGCATGCAAAGAAAATAGATGTAAGTATGTACAGAAAACAGATGAAACTAGCAGGTGACCAGCAATGTACAGAAAATAGATGAAACTAACATATGGCCAGCAATGTACAGAAAATATTTGAAAAACAGCAGATGACAATCAAACAAGCGTGTCTTTAATGACAAATGACCTAGCAGATGTCAAGCATGTCAGGGGCATAGATGGAAACCATGTTAAAATTACAACCACAACCTTAATTAGCTTGCCAAAATGACTTACGGTATGGAATAGATGAAGTAGCACAAAATATACGACACGATAGTAATCGAACTGTTCAACACAAGATAAGTAAGATGTGCCCTAGTTGTTGTTTTTTTAACTAAATGGATTTTTTATTACTTAAAGAGTTTTAAGCATTACACCCTAGTTGTTGTGATATCATGGAAGAATATTGAGATGCCGAATTAGGGAATAATCTGCAACTCATTGTCCTCAGTGAATAGGGATTGACATGACCAGTCTCCTTCACTGGAATCTGATTCCTCTTCAACATCATCCTCAGGAGTGTACTCAGATCCAGAGTCTTCCTTCTTGATCTTTTTGGGTGTGAATACAGTAGGACATGAAAGAAGACTTGCTAAAGACTTTACACCCAGTTGATACATCCTTGCACTGTTTGCCATGATAGTTCTAGCACACTCTTCTTCCATGGGGTGTAGTGGTGATCCTAACATGAATAAATAACTCAAAGTAAGCTCCAAATATAAACACTTGGTAAGAACATAATACATCATCAAAAATTAAGGTACTTATCCTGTAAGAACAGTACAGTGTAAGTAATATAAATTCTGATCATATATTGGTAACTAAGACTGATAGGATCATAAGCAAAGTGAGCTTAAACCTAATAGTATACAAACTAGAAATAAGCGAACTTTTACCGTAGGAAAACAAAGCTGGATACTTCTATTTTTATTTTTATGCAAGATTAGCAAGAAGGTCCCTCTAACGATTTGCATTAAAAGAAACCATGTAGTCTTTTCTACTACGAAAGCAAATAATTAAAAAAGGAGCATCAGGAGGGCAACACACCCATTTCCGCTACATATTTGTCAGAATTAACACATGGACAAGCCTCTGTTTACCACTATACAAAGTTATAAATGCAAAGCCAATAACAAAGACAGATATAAGGAACCATCAATCATACAACTAAATAGAGAAACAGTTTAGAGATATTTATTACATCAAACATTAGAAGGATAATTAAGAAGCATCGATCAAACAATTGAGAGAGATTAATTGCACCGAACATAAGAAGAATCAAGCATACAATTAAACAGACAACTAATTTATAAAGATTAATTGCATCGAACCTGTGGAGAACCATCTATCTTACTGCGTTTCTCGCCTTCAACCTTTACCCATCTCGGCGTGGTTGCAGACATTGATGGTGAAGTTGCGGCGAGGTTGGAGACGAGGGGTCAGATCTGGACGTACGTCGAGGTTAATGGCGAGGTGGCACACCAGCGAGCACACGAAAGCGAGGTTGGAGACGAGGTGGTAGATCTGGACATACGGCGAGGTTAATGGCGAGGTGGCACACCAGCGAGAACACGAAGGCGAGGTTGGTGACGATGTGGCAGACCGGTGAGCACAACGGCGAGGTGGCACACCAGGGAGCACACGACGGCGAGGTTGGTGACGATGTGGAAGGCCGGTGAGCACGACGGCGAGGTGGTGGTCCTGGACGGTGACCTGGGCGGGATGGCTCGACGGCGACGTCGGAGATCTGGCAAGCGAGCTATACGGGATGCGTAAGAGGGGTGGGATCTGGTCTGAGAGGACGGGGACTGGAGGGGAGAAGGGGAAGTAGTCGATTCTTTGGGCGAGGGCCGTTGGGATAAGGGAGAGTTTCCAAATGATTACAGAAATGCCCTCCGCGATAAAGTTTGACTATTGTGTGCGGGAGGGCTGAGAAGTAATATTCTTGCGCGATTTTTTTTGAGTGGGATGTCCTGGCGCCAAATTTTCGGAGGGACGCGAAATTTTGGCGGAAGTGCGGGAAACTATGCTAACCGTCGGATGCTGATGGGCGGCTTAAACAAATTGACCCTTTATGCAATAATTTACTAAAGGGACCTGATGGGTGGCTTAAACAAATTGACCATTTATGCAGTAATTTACTAAAGGGACCTTGTGAGGAAATAAAGAAGTATTATAAAATAATTTTAGAGTTGAGGTCGTCGGACATAAAACACGTTAGAATATGCAGAACGGTTCTATGTGAAACCAACAGTAACTAAAGAACTACAAATAACTAAGTACTTGCAACACAACACATACTATTAACTTAATTATAGAGTAGCAAAACACAATCACAGCACACACAGACGTGTCGACAAGTAAAATACGACGAGTTGACGACGTAGCTGGTTACACATATGCTCTATAAGCACACTAGTTGCCGCGATGAAGGACACGAACAACCGGACGCACCAGTGGGACGAACTCATTCCAGAGGAGCAAACGGTTGACCTGGACGCAGCACACCAGGGTGTCGTTCAGCCAGTAGAGGCCGCCATGCAGATTTGCTCCCGAGCCATGCTCCCAAAGCCTGGCATAGATCTCGCCGCCATCCTTGCCGTTGTCGATGATGAACATCCGCCGATCGACGTACTTTGCGCCAAGCACGATGTGTGCGGTGCTCCAAGCAGAGATATTCCCACCAGCAGTGAACAACTGCACCATGTCGGAGAGGTCATAGCCGTAGGGGCGGACGTACTCCACTTGGTGTGCGTCCTCGAGCGGTTCCTCCCCGATCAGCTCGATGGTCGTCCAGGCCATGGTGCGCGCAGAGAGCTCAAAGCTGACCTAGCTCTTGTGTTTTGCACAAGCTATCTATTCGAGACGTGTTGATGAAGGGGGTGCGTTTTGCAGAGGCCCTCCAAATGCACCGATCGGGTAATATAGCAGCGGAGAGAGGCCCGGCCGGCGGATCACCAAACAACATTAGTTGGTACCGAGGCCGGCCTTTACCATTGAATTTGCTGTCCAGGCGCAGCGATGACAACGAGCACACACAAACGGTCGGGTCATGCAGGCGCGGAGCAACGCATGCAGCACGGGCCAGTACGCGTACGCCCGGCGTCGACTTCGACCCAACATTCCACAGCTAGCCGTTTGTGTATGCAACAGCAGAAGCGAGGCATGGGCATGCATCCACATAGCTGGGCACGCGCTCAGGCACGCATTAAGATCAAGACGCGACGGGTCACGCAGGCACAGCACGCAGCGCACGGAGGCAAAGAGTGCACGTCTCGTGCGGCATGCAGCTAGCTCGCCCAAAGTTTGTGGGCATGGCGTGCAACAGCTAGCTAGCCCCAAAGCGGGCTCAGCACACATGTAGACAGAACTGTGGCGACGTCCCGTTTTTCCCATGCACTGAGACATGAAATTATAAGGGGCCGAGCATCTCTCCTCCTGCACTCCTAAAGTCCACTCCTCCATTAGCTTCTCTCCTCCTCCACTCCTAAAGTCCACTCATCCATTAACTTCTCTCGGCCTCCACTATGCACCAACGCCGACGTGACGTGGCCGGACAACGAGCTGCGGGTGCCCACGCGCCTCCATCTGATGATAATCTGCTGACGGAGGAGGACGCGCGCGCACTTATCCGCACGAACATTCCCGTGCCGGCTGCTTTACGCCTCCCGGAAGGTTGGACGACCAACACCATCTTCGTCCCGGTGGGGCCGCATCTCTCTGGCAAGGCACTGGTCGACTACATCTGATGGAGGGATGATAACCCGGTAGGCTAATGCCAAGGTGAAACCTGGTCCAAAGGTAATCGCGCAAGACCTGGCTCAAGGAGGAGGAGTTTCTAGAAGGCTCAAGAAGGAGCGTAGGCCTAGTAACCCGTATTTTGGGGGCTAAGATTAGGAAACTTAGGGCTGTGTGCGGTTTCCGGGTAGGATTCCGGGTGTATCTTGTATAGGAAGCCAGGGAGCCGGGTAATATATAAACCGGCTCCTAGGGTTAGAAACAGAGAGCCTCACCAAATATTCGAGTATCCTGTAATACGAGAGTTGATAGTAGTAACCCTAGATCGGAGACTCGACGACATTATTGCCAGAGCTACCAGATCGATTGATAGCATGATTTCCCCTGAGCTAAACCCTCTCCCAAACACCAGAGTCGATTGGCCCCAAAGTAAGTTACCCCTGGTAACGTCTGCCGTGATTATCCCACGACAGTTGGCACCCACCATGGGGCCTACGTCCAAGGGTGTTTACATCACGGGAGAAGCTCGGGAAAGCATGAAGAACCTTGTCATCGGCGAGATCGTCACCAACCCCGAAGGAGAGAACATGGTGAACGACCTTGGTTGGGGACCAGAATCGGATCTGCCGGAAACCGGATCTGTCGTCACGATCGGCCGGGTCAACGTCTTCGTCGGCATGGTACGTACGTCCGGTTCAGTTCCTGATGATATTGAGTATGATTATGTGTCAGGAGAAGCAACCTGTGTTCAATCGGATGGAGAAGAGTCGGTCGGGACAGCCGATCCGGTAGAAGAGCCCACCGCGAAGAGGGAACAGCCGGAGGAGCCGGCATGGACCCCGCGGGGCCGGGTCACGAGAGAAGATGATACCGAGTCTATCCTACACCTGCTGGAAGATCGGTACGAGGAAGACAACTGTGACGAGGAGGAATACGAATCATCACCAGGCATCGCGCGCCGGTTCGCGGTCTATACAGCCCCTGCAATCAATCTTAATCAGGGGGATGTGACGACAGCCGCGGCTGGAGCGGCGCAAGCACTGGCCCAACAGCAGGCACCGATTGACGGAAACCCGGTTATAGCTCGGGTCGACGGAGAGTCGGCCTCTGTCACCAGTCATACCGGAGAAAGCGAGCGGCAGAGGAACATGTTTGGATTTATGGCGAACAGAACACCAGGGGGGACCCTCGAATCCGCGAAATCCGGCTCTGTTCAACAATAACTTGATCTTAGATCCCACAGTGCTAGCAACGGTGATAACCCCGGAAAATGCGGCGGCGCGCGCCCGAGATCTGGACGTGGCTCGCCGTGCACTGGATCAACAGAGGAGAGATGTCGAAGCTGAGAAACAAGGGATGGCCGCGCACCAACGCGAGCTGGAAGAGTTGGAAAACCGGCTTCAGGTTCAGTCGACTAGGATTTACAATCAGAGGCGCCAGACGAGATTACCGGTACGGGTGGAAATCTGCAACCAGCCGCACTGTTCATTACCCCTCAGGATCAACCGATCCCGGTTGTCAATCAGGAAACATATCAAACTGCAATCCTGGGAGGACAGCCAGCAAATGTGCAAGCCGGGTTACCCACATTGCAAACAGGAGTCGCTGTTGGCAATACAGCACCACCACCACTGCCACGATTTAATACCCCACCAGGTCACTTCAATAACCCCATGGACAACGTATATGCAGCAACATTGGCACTTGACCGCATCCCCGTAGGAGAGTCACCCCATGCAGTGGAGACCCGGCGGGCGATAGACCTGTTGCACACCGAAGTGGCCCAGCAAGAAAATTACCCGGATCATAGAAGTGGTTTGCACGGGACACCGTATGTCAGCCGGCAGCCCGGGAATATCGGGTATATTCAGTCAAGTTCGGCAAGGCGGAGGGCAGAGCAGCAGCAAATGCCGCCTCCTCCCCATAGACTGGCAACACCCGCAGTATCAGCAGCACATGCCATTGTGGACAGTTCTCGAGCCAGGCGAGCAGCAGCCGGGTCTGCGGTACGGGGACCGGTAGCGGTTGCACCCCCCGTCGTACCCGCTGCGGGGTCACACGTTTCCCGAGTGAGGCCAGTACCGGCAAACCTCGCCGGGCCTAAGTGCTTATCGTATGCCATCAGGGCTGAGCCTTACCCCGATAAATTCAAGGAACCGGGTAAAGTGGTTAATTATGAGCCGACCATGGACCTCGAGACCTGGTTGAGCAGTTATGAGATGGCTATGTCGATTCGCAAAGCATCTGAGAATCTTCAAGCCAAGTTTATGTACCTAATGATGTCAGAGGGAGCAGTAAAGTTATGGTTCAATAACCTACCCGAAAGATCCGTCAATTCATGGAGTGAGCTGAAAACTGCCTTTATCAAGCACTTTCATGGGACGTGCAGGAAGTTATTTACGATCGATGATTTAGAGTGATGTGTCCAGAAGAAGGGAGAGTCGGGTTATGGAAATTCTCCACTCGTCCACTGACATCCATCAAAAGGATGCATTACAAGCTATGGCGAAAACATGCAAGTACATACCCTTAGTGCAAAAGCTGACACGCATGAAGTCTAGCCGGCACGCTTCAGAGGTCACGATGGGAGAGTTGATGGACGCGTGCAACAAACACGCCGCCACAGATACCACAGAGGAGGATGTTGAGGATAAAAAAGCAAAGGCCAGCGCAAACAATAATGGAAGACCCGGCAATGGAGCTGCACCGGGTAATAATGCAGGAAATAACGGAAACAACCAGCACAAGCGCCCATATGAAGGAAACTCCGAGTTTGTTGCTAATACAGAAGCCGGGTTTGCAAGACCCAGGGCAGAGGGAAATTTCAACGAGGAAACTTCAATGAAGGAAATTACCAAGGACCACCAAGGCCGGCTAATCATATAGAGGCCTTCAGGATGCCCTGTCCGCGTCATAGCAGGAACGGCAGGCTGGCTAATCATTTGTTAGAGCAGTGCGTGGATTTACAAAGATGGAAGAATGAGGAAATACAAAAAGCCATGCGAGGTGCAGGTCGGGGAGGAGGACCGGGTCCGGGTGGAAACCCGGGCAACGGCCCCACCCCCAGCCGGCAATGCAGGAGGTGGTAATCCGGGTAACAATCAGGGAGGTGCTGGAGGTTTCCAAGCCAACCCAAAGCAGCTAGGGCAGTACCATGTTCATACTACAGGGACTTCCAACAAAGACAGAAAGATACTCAAAAGAGCGGTAAACTCAGTTTCTTCAGGTGTTCCGAGGTACTTGAGGTGGTCAGATCAAGAGGTAACATGGAGCAGAAGGGATCACCCGGAAACAATAGAACATCCGGGTGTGTTAGCTTTGGTGGTCGCACCACAGGTCAATGGTTACGAGCTGAAAAAGGTTCTGATGGATGGCGGAAGCAGCATCAATGTATTATATTGGGAAACCTTCCTACGTATGGGGCTCAAGGAGTCTCAGCTGCAGAAAAGTTCCACATTATTTCATGGGATTGTACCAGGTCACTCGGCGTGCCCTGAAGGAAGGATAACATTAGAGGTTGCTTTTGGAGAGTCCAAGGATATTTTCCGAGTGGAGTGGCTCACTTTTGAGGTGGTCAAATTGCGCAGTCCTTATCACGCGCTGTTCGGAAGGCCGGCTTACGCCAAGTTCATGGCCAGGCCGTGTTATGTATACCTGCAGCTAAAGATCCCGGGTCCCAAATCAACCATTACTATACATGGCAACCGGGTTGTGGCCGCAAAGTGTGATGAGGGAGACGCGGCAATGGCAGAACAGGCTTGCAGGAAGGAAGAGCTCAAGTATTACCGGTCTCAGGTAGACCCGGAAGATAGAACAACGTTGAAAAGACCGAACACGAAGGATGAGAGAGCAAAGTTCAAAGCAGCCCAGGACACCAAGATGGTGGCTTTTGTCGAAGGCGACCCCTCCAAGCAATTTGCTATAGGATCTAACCTAGACAGTAAGCAGGAAGAAGCACTCATTGAGTTTATTCGTGGAAATCAAGATGTTTTCGCTTGGACGCCTAGCGATATGCCGGGTATCCCGACCGAATTAGCTGAGCACAGTTTGCATGTTGATCCCAAGTCTCGGCCTGTGAAGCAGGGCCTGAGAAAAATGAATGAGGAGAGAAGAAAGGCTATAGGAGCAGAGATAGCTCGGCTCCTTGCAGCCGGCTTTATCATGGAAGTTTTTCACCCGGATTGGTTGGCAAATCCCGTTCTAGTGATGAAAAAGAGCAACGAGTGAAGGATGTGCATAGATTACACGAGCCTCAACAAGCATTGCCCAAAGGATCCGTTTGCCCTTCCAAGAATAGATCAGATTATAGATGAAGTGGCTGGAAGTGACCTATTGTGTTTCCTGGATGCTTATTCCGGGTATCACCAGATCAAGCTCAAGAAGGAAGATTGGGAGAAAACATCGTTCATAACCCCCTTTGGAGCTTTCTGTTACAAAACCATGAACTTTGGGCTAAAGAACGCTGGCGCAACGTACCAACGGTGCATTCAGAAGTGTTTTGAGGACCAGATTGGACGCAACGTCCATGCTTATGTTGATGATGTGGTGATTAAAACAAGGAAGGCAGAAACATTCATTGCTGACCTAAAGGAAACATTCAGGAATTTGAGAAGATATCAGATGAAGCTTAACCCCACAAAGTGCGTATTTGGAGGCCTAGCAGGAAAGTTAGTTGGTTTCACCATTTCCGATAGAGGAATTGAGGCAAACCCGGACAAGATCAAAGCCATCCAGAATCTGAAAAAACCAGAAGGCCTGAAGCACGTTCAAAAGCTTACAGGTTGTGTAGCAGCGTTAAGCCGGTTTATATCCAGGCTTGGAGAAAAGGCAATACCTTTGTACCGGCTCTTGAGGAAAACTGACAAATTTGTTTGGGACCAACAGGCGGACGAGGCGTTCGAGGCTCTGAAAAAACAGTTATCTGAGGCACCGATTTTGGCAGCGCCGGGTGCCAAAGAGCCCATGTTGTTATACGTAGCGGCCAGGCCCCGAGCGGTCAGCGCTGTGGTCGTAGTTGAGCGTAAGGAGGATGGGAAGGATCATCCGGTATAGAGGCCGGTTTATTATGTGAGCGAAGTTTTATCGAAAGCAAAGCATCGTTACCCACATTGGCAAAAGTTAGTTTTCGGGGTCTTTATGGCCAGCCAGAAATTAAAACTATACTTTCAGGAACACCCCATAACAGTGGTTAGCTCTATACCAATGGCAGATATTATCAGAAATTCAGACGCGACAGATAGAATAGCCAAGTGGGCCATCGAGATGGGAGATTACCACATCAACTACAAGCCCAGGTCTGCAATCAAATCCCAGGCCTTAGCTGATTTTATCAATGATTGTACTCACACAAGCATGCCCATAATGATGCCAACTTCCGAGTCTTGGGTGATGCACTTCGATGGTTCTAAGCAGTACGAGGGATCAGGAGCTGGTGTGGTACTTACATCGCCTAAAGGAGATAAATTGAATTATGTGTTGCAAATACACTTCGATTGCTCCAACAATGTAGCCGAGTATGAGGCATTGTTACATGGATTGAGAGTTGCAAAGGAGATGAACATCAGGCGAATACGGTGCTATGGAGATTCGGATCTTGTGGTACAGCAGGTCTCGGGAACTTGGGATAGGAAGGATGCAACAATGACAGCATATCGCAGGGAGGTAGACAAGGTGGCCGGGTCTTTTTCCGGGTATGAGGTGGAACATATTGACAGACGAAAGAACGAGGCAGCAGATGCGCTCGCAAGACTCGGCTCGCGCCGAGAGCCGGTTCCACCCAATGTTTTTCTGGATGAGTTATGGCGGCCTTCCGTCAAAACCGAGTCTGAGGAAGAGGTGGCCAACCAAGACCCGGATTTGGAGCTCGTAGCCGCCGTGCACGCTATCCCCGAGTGGACAGAGCCGTTTCTGGCCTACCTATCACGGGGCGAGTTACCACCACAGGAAGTTTTAGCCAGGCAAATCCTGAGACGAGCAAAGGGCTATTCTATAATCAACGGGGAGTTGTATAAAAGAAGTGCAGCAGGAGTCTTTTTGCGCTGTGTAGCACCAAAAGAAGGCCGACAGATTCTGAAGGAGATCCATGAAGGAGATTGTGGGCATCATGCCTCCACAAGATCTCTCGTGGCTAAAGCATACCGGCACGGTTTCTTCTGGCTCACGGCCTTAGCAGACGCGGAGCGCTTGGTGGCAAGGTATGATGGATGTCAAAGGTACGCTCGCCAAATCCATGTGCCGGCTATGGAGTTGCAAACAATCCCGCTGACCTGGCCGTTTGCAGTTTGGGGTATAGATATGGTAGACCCCTTTCACATGTCACCTTGCAAAAAGACTCATCTTCTTGTGGCCATTTATAAGTTTACCAAGTGGGTTGAAGTTATGCCAGTTACCAATTGCGAAGCAATCACAGTAGTCAAGTTCCTGAAAAGGATTATCTATCGGTTTGGATATCCCCACAGCATAATAACAGACAATGGAACCAACATGTCCTTAGGAGAGATGGAGAAATTCTGTGGAAACAACGACATCCGCCTTGACGTAGCCTCGGTAGCCCATCCACAAGCTAATGGACAGGTGGAGAGGGCAAACCAGGAGTTGATGCGTGGGTTGAAACCACGACTGAGAGTCCCGTGCCTCAGAGCTGCTGGAGCATGGGTTGAGGAGTTACCATCAGTGGTTTGGGGAATTAACACTACACGTAAACATATCTACTCAGATGACCCCGTTTTTTATGGTATATGGTGCAGAGGCGATGTTGCCGAGTGACATTATTCATGATTCACCACGAGTGGCGGCTTATGTTGAGGTGGAGAATGAGAAGACCCGGCAAGATGCCGTGGATATGCTAGAAGAGCACAGGGAGCAAGCTTTGGAGAGATCAGCCATATATCAGCAGGATTTGAGGCGATACCACAGTCGGCGGGTCAAAACCCGGGTCTTCTAGGAAGGGGACCTAGTAATACGCTTAGTACAGTCAAAGGAGGGAAATCATAAGTTATCTCCACCATGGGAAGACCCGTTCATCATAAGCCAGAATTTGCACAACGGATCATATTACTTAGTAGATGCAAGGGAAGAGTCGGATACTGTCAACGATACCGCCCACACCACGTCAATTATGCAAGAGAGGGAAAGACCATGGAACGTGGCTCAGCTACGTCCCTATTACACTTAGCATAGGCCAGGTTTGCAAAGTTGAATTACACGATGTAACAGGCAGCAGGTTTCAGATGCACTCTTTTCCTATCCAGGGTACCTAAGGGGACTGTAGGGTTTTTAATGAGGCGGCTTGCTGACCTAACTTTTCTTATATCAATAAAGAGATGGTTAAACTATGATATTGTTTCCTTCTTCTTTATTTTTGTCATGTTTCAATCTTTCTGTTTTTTACTTTCCGTTTTTACTTTATCAGGTAAGTATTAGTTGTTTGTTTATAGTACACTAGTTTTCATATTTTTTCTAGATTGTATATATAGGCCTTGGGGGCTGATTTCTTGAATAGCACAACTATAATCTCAAGACCCGGCCACGATGCCGTTAAGTTATAAGGACCGATTACTTGCAATAAGTACGGTTGCAATCTTATAACTGGACAATAGAGCCAAATTTTCTTGATTTCTCTTGTTTAAGCTTGATGCGACTCGCAATAATGTGGCGTGCTTTGCTAACGTATAATCACAATCAGTCATGATGCCCAAGTTATAGCAACACTGAATATCCACGCGAAAGCCGGCTTACAACAAAGAAGATCAAAAGGGTCATCCAAACCACAAGTTATGCGGAGTAAAAGGTTGACAGCCGGAAAACTCACAATACATTAAGCATAACTTCAAACCTACGTGAGTAACTCTATGTTTGGGCCTTAGCAAAAACAATTATCTTTGTGAAAATTACAAATCCTTAGCCTCGGACATTCGGGTCTTGGGGACTTGGGAATTTGAGAAAAGCAACAAATTGTTCAGCTATCAGCTTAAAACCCAAAAATCCGAGTCTTGGGGACTTGGGGACTTAAGAAATAAAGTCCACTTGGTCAAAAAATCCCGAGACCCGGAAACCGAGTCTCACAGAAGAAAAAAGAGCGAAAAGCAGAAAAGCAGCAAAAAAGTTTAAGACTGGGAAACATCATGTCAAGGCGAAATGGCCAGAAGGGCCGCCAAACACTATTAAAGTTTAAATGTATTACAAACCGGGAAATAGTATCGAAAAGTGCACAGGCGCACTATTAAAAGAATAATTGTATCAGGCATATTACACAATGCCTATTGGCCGAATAAGTGTATGGGGCGAGATATAATAAAACTTCACTCGGCATCCATAGCCGAGTCATCAACAGTGTCCTTGGCAGTCGGGTCTTCAGCATGCTCATCGGTGGTCTTCCCTGCTCCCATATCCGGGTTAGACGCAGTATCGGCGCGAGCTGGAGGAGGAACAGCCGGAGTAGAGGAGGAAGGCACAGTATCGGCTTCAGCTTTCTTCTTGGCAACTTCCTCCTTCCACCGAGCCAGCATATCGAAGGGTTGAGGGAGATCAGATGGAACCGGCTTGTCATCAGCATCGTAGGGCGGGGTGATCTTGCTCACATCCAGATTGTCGGCTATCAAGCTTGCTGAATGACGCACCTGAGTATGGATAAACTTATAGTCCTTGCCAGTGAACCTTGAGCCATCGTTGTTAAACTCGGGGAACCCGCCCACGAGCGTTGCCGGCTCAAGCTTAGGAAAATAAGCTTTGGCCAATGCAAGGCCGCGGGTTACTCCCACTCGGCAGGCTGAGCGTTTCCAGTGCTCAATCCAAGTGGGGATAGTTGAGCACGCCTCGAGCATCTTGTCCGCGCCGCCAGGAGTCCCAGGCCACTTCAAAGCCTCCAAGGTCCACTTGGTTCCCACAGAGAATTGCCGGATCACAGCCTTCAGCGTCTTTAGCTTCTCAACATCATCTTCATCCATAGCCTGCTCACCCGGAGCTACAGGATGCCCGAAAAATTAAAGCAATGAGATCCGGGTTACAAACCTTGCAGAAAGAGAAGTCCGGGTTATATTCAGTAAAGTTACGATATCTTACCAAGCAGAGAGCGGTAAGTGTCGGCAATCTGGGTTGTAATTCTCTTCAGCGCGCCCTCAGCATTTTGGGATCGTTTCTTGTATTTCTTGACATCCTTGGTAAGGTCCTTCACCTCGTCTTCCAGCTCTTCTCGCAGCTTGGTCTCGTCTTCCAGCTCTTCTCGCAGCTCGTTGGTCTTTGCCAACATCTCCTCGGACCGGGTCACGTGCGCCTGCGGAAGTAGACAAGGAAAAATCAGTCGGATGCAGGGTAAAACCGGGTATGAAAAGTTGTATAGCTATGAAAGTACCAAGTCAACTTGATATAGTTAACTCGGAACTTGGGGACTGGATGAATACATAAGCAACATTGGTTAAGTTACCTGGTGCTCAGGTGCTAGGGATTCAAGGATATCCCTTTCAGTGGTCTTCAGAGAGAAGAGCTCAGTTAACTTCCCTTCAAAATCAAGATCATCGAGTCTCGGCCTGGAGGAGCTGGGGTTCTGGTTACCCGGAGGTGGGGTCCTTTCCTGCTTGGGGGAGTTGATCTGGGTTGCCTGGGTGTTAGGAGTGGGGTCACCCCTCCGTGATCCCAGGAACTCGATGTCCTCGACTCCTGGCAGAGGAAACTCAGCTTCCTTCCCGAACGGGTCTTCCAGCAAATCTTCTTGTTCTTCTTCTCCTGCGCCGCCAGCTGCGGGCTGCACAACAACCTCCGGGTCTTCCATAGCCGGATTGTCTATGTTCATATCTTCAGGATCACTGAGTGTGACCTTAGCTCTGAGAAAGAAAAAAAGGGGGCAGTTAGCATGTAACAAAGACGCGGATGATAGTAGTGTATTGATTAGCAAGGAAAGTGACTTACCCGGTATTCACGAAGAAATCCGGTGGGAGATCGTTGCTAGACCCAGAAGATGCTGATAAAGAGTCAGAGAGTGAGACCCGGAGTTGGCCGGCTAAGGGATGGTTTGGAGATGGAAATTTTCAAGGTATATAGGATGTATGAGTTTGGGAAGTACCGGCTCGGCGAGCGGGTGATGAAGGGATGCCCGGGTGAAGAGGATCGTCACCCGGAGAGTTCCGGGTTACCCTACGTTTGGTCGGGGCAGGTTCCTTCAAGTATGATGAATCCGTTAAGCGTTGGTTAAGTTCGCACATATTAGCGTACGAGTATGGTTTGGAGGCAATGGAGGAATAGGGCACCTTGAAAACAACTCCCCGGGTCTTCCTCTTCGCCCCAGTCTCCACCTCTGGCTCAGCTTCACTTTCGTCAGATTGTGTGTCCTCCTTGTCCTCCAGCTCTGGTGAGTGAGGAACATTGTCGGTAAATCGAACAAGATGGTTTAAATTAGTTAATGAGGAAGCTATAAACAGGAGACCCGGACTTACCTTCGTCGCTAACAGCCGGCTCCTCGTCCTCCTCCGAGTTTTCCGAGGGGGGAGGAGTGACTATCTTCCAGAACACATCATCTTCGTGTGTAAGCAATGAAGAAACAAAGATTAGTGTATATATAAGAAATATCATCCGGATAAAGAGAGTAAACCGGTTCTTACTAGAGGAGCCGGGTTAGAGCGTGTGAAGGGGTTAAGCCCGGCTATATTCTTGATGGCGTCAAGTTTTTTGGCTAAGAAAGTCTTCATGAGCTTGTTCATCTCACCGGCCGGGTAATTTTTCTCCGAGTATCGGAGAGAGTCGGTGAGGTGCCCGGAGTAGTGAAACATGAGTTTCGGCCGGATGCTGTTGGGCTGAATCCGGCAGCTCATCCAAGTTTTTATCAGGTTGAGCCCAAGGAGACCTTGGGCGGAGAGTACAACAAGTTTATGAAGGAGAGGTTGGATAGTTTGCCTGTCGGCATCAGATGCGAAGGAGTTCAAATTGTCGAACAAAGTGAGAGTGTCGGTGGAGAAACCCGGCAATGGCTTCTCGCCGGGTGGAAAGGTATCTTGGCAATAGAAATAGGTTTTTTGCCAGTGTTTTACGTGTGAATGGAGACTCAGAGCCGGCATCAGGGAGTTTTTCCGCCTCTGGATTGAGACGCCTCCACAAACTAGGAGGGCTCCATCGCCACTCTCTCGGCATGGCTTACATTGAAAAAGCTCGAGGAATAGAGCAAGGTTGGGAGGAACGCACAAATAGGATTCACACAAGACTATGAAATGACAGATATTGAGCATGGAATTGGGGCCGATATCAAATACCCGGAGCTTGTAGTGGTCCAGGAGCTCCCGGAAGAAAGGGTGACCCGGGGGGCGGAAACCCCGGGTCACATGCTCAACGAAAACCACTACCTCATCTAGGCCTGGAGAAGGCCGGGTCTCCTCTCCGGGTATCCTCCAGTGGATGTCAGACCGGGAGGGAAGGACACCCGACTCGGCCAGCTCGTCCAGCTTGGCCTTCGTGACAGTCGATTTGGCCCAGTTGGCCGAAATCGACTGACCCGACTTTTGCTTGCCGACCGGGTTTTTGCCCTTTGACTTGGCGCTTGACTTAGGAGCCATGGGATATGGATCTAAAAAGAAGTAAAAAGCAAGCGTGTGAATATCAAGAAACCCGGAGAGTGCAACTATTCGATTTAATGAGAAGAAGAAAAAGAAAGTGCTAAGTATTTGCGAGATTTAGGCAAACAGATCTATTCAAGTATGTGTGGAGAGAAAAATGTGAGATTGCAAATAGTATAAATGTGCAAGGAGGCATAGACATGAAATTAACTAAGTGAGAACCGTGGGAAGACATGAACTTAACGATTACGAGATCGTGCCAAAGTAGTGAGGGAGTAGTGGAAGGCTAGAAGATGAGATTGGATCTTAGGCATACGCGCAAAGTCAAAAGAAAAAAGGGATCTAGATCTAAGTAATAGAGAGGCTTACCGGATGAGTTGAGGGAAAAGGCGTGCGGCAGCGGCGATTGGCTCGACGGTGGCGGCGTCTCAAGGTCCGGTGGCCCGATTGGAGGCCTGCTCGGGGGCGTTGCGGCGGTGGTTGACGGCGGCGGTGCGGGCGCGGACGGTGGCGACCCGGCGGCGGCGGCGCAACTCCGGCGGCGTACTTGCGGGTGGCGGCACGGCTCCGGTGGCACGATCTCGGGTTGAGCTTGTGGGTGCGGAGGCGGAATGGAAGGAAGAGGAGCAGATGAGAAATGAACCGGTGGGATCTAGGGTTACCCCTTGGTCCCTATTTATAGGTGCGGCGGGAAATTCCTAGGTTTGGCGGTAGGCGAGATTTTTGAGGAAAAAAGATCCGGTCCGGAAATTTGGGGATAGGCACCAAAATATCCGTTGCGAGATATCCGGATGGAGATCATGATTGATTGCAAGCGTAATATGCGGATTAACTAGTGGCGATGTGGATGCCGAGTCTCGTCACGTTTCCTTGGAGTGTTGACCCGGGAGATGGTGTCTTGACTCGGAAAATGCCGGGTTATTATATGGACCGCCAAAAGAGCAGGCCTAGCTATTATCAAAGCATTCTAACCCGGTATATTATGAATTTGAGTGTTTATTGTTTTGTAGGGAATAGCGTGCGCTTCATGGATGATCCCGAGAAGCCCAAGCTATTCTAGGGACTACTGATGGAGGGATGATAACCCGGTAGGCTAATGCCAAGGTGAAACCCGGCCCAAAGGTAATCGCGCAAGACCCGGCTCAAGGAGGAGGAGTTTCTAGAAGGCCCAAGAAGGAGCGTAGGCCTAGTAACCCGTATTTTGGGGGCTAAGATTAGGAAACTTAGGGCTGTGTGCGGTTTCCGGGTAGGATTCCGGGTGTATCTTGTATAGGAAGCCAGGGAGCCGAGTAACATATAAACCGGCTCCTAGGGTTGGAAACAGAGAGCCTCACCAGATATTCGAGTATCCTGTAATACGAGAGTTGATAGTAGTAACCCTAGATCGGAGACTCGGCGACATTATTGCCAAAGCTACGAGATCGATTGATAGCATGATTTCCCCTGAGCTAAACCCTCTCCCAAACACCAGAGTCGATTGGCCCCAAAGTAAGTTACCCCTGGTAACGTCTGCCGTGATTATCCCACGACAACATCAACCATTGCTACGATAACATGCCGTGGCAGACGAGGCATCATGACCCCCAGGACGCCATGTCTTCGTTGTACTGGGACGAGCAAGTGGATCTGGAGTACTTAGGGCGGCTCCATTCCTACATCATCGACAGCAGCGTGCACTCCAGCAACACGGAGTGTTCCAACGAGAAGGAGGAGGAAGAGGAATCGCCCGAGACAGAGTGGCGCCCCTTGGCACTGCCGGAACCTGCCGCCCCGCCATCAAACGCCTTCTCCCTCCCATGTAACTGCCCCATTTGCAGCTGGGCACTTGCACAACCGGGAACCTACCCAAACTGCGGGTCCGAGGAGTGCCACCACCTAGTTTAGGCTTTTATTCACTGTAATTATTATTATCTTAATTAAGCTCCCTTCAATGTGAATGTATTATCTTTATTTTGACTCAAGTTTGATTGAAACTCCCTAAATTTCAGCTCCGAAAGGGGTGTCCCAATTGTATATTTAGTTTGCCTGTGGTAGGCTTCTCATGCTCAAAGTTAACTTTTTCGTCTACCCCTTCCACCGGTGTCGGAAGGGGGTGTCCCAATGGGATATTTTGTTTGGTTGTGTTAGGGTAGGCCATAGGTACATGGAGAACTAATATCTACCACTAGTTCTGATAAGACATTCGCTCAGGTTCGTCTCAAGGGGGAGTTTCGAGATGTAGTGGAAGAACCCTTCCTTTGTACAAGTGATGTCGGTGAAACCGGTCACACCTTTTATTAGGATATTGGATCTCTCTCCGCCTCCAAACACACTTGTATAGACATGATTGGACCCCATCTAGGTTTTGTAGGGATTCCTATGCTCCGGAGCCCCCGCTTCAGTGAAACTCTGGCATGCTGACCGAAAAGTCAACTTGTTCGTCTACCCTTTCCACCGGTGTCCGAAGGGGGTGTCCTAATGCAATATTTTGTTTGGTCGTGTTAGGGTAGGCTATAGGTAGATGGAAAACTAATATCTACCACATGTTCTCATAGGATTCCCTCGGGTTCGTCCGAAGGGGGAGTTTCAAGCTCTAAGTAGTCCTGGAACCTGCGAGAGAGAATCTGACGCCGGTGAATCCCTAACACAAAGAGTGAAGGAAACTTGGCATCCAAGCCTCATGCCACACTCTAACACTCATGGTATGCCAAAACATAGGTTTGGGTGGGATTCAGACGCTCTGGAACACCTCTCCGGAAAAACCCTAGGCCCGCTGGAGAAAAATATGAATCTGTCGTTCTGGCCCCTCTACGTGAGCCGGAAGGGGATAGCAAAGTGGAACTGATTTCTTGGTTGTGTTAGGTTAGGCTCAAGTAACACCCAATAAAATGATAGGGGCCACCTCTTGGAATGATTCCCCCCGTTCCATCAGATCCGGAAGTTTTGGGCTATGAGTTGCCCTGGAACCCGAGAGAGAGAATCTGAAGTCGGTGAAGCCCTAACACAAAGAGTGAGGGAATGTTGTGCATACAACACCCATGCCACACTCTAACAAACATGTTATGTGATAGCATAGGCTTGGGTGGGATTAAGACGCTCCGGAGCTCCTCTCCGGAGAAACCCTAGGCCCGTTGGAGAAAAGGACGAAACTGCTGATTTAGCCCCTCTACGTGAGCCGGATGGGGGTAGCAAACTGGAACTAATTGTTTCATTCTGTTAGGTTAATTATGCCCAAGGAACACCCAATACAATGGTAGGGCCCACCTCTTGTCAAGATCCCCCCCGTTCCGTCAGATCCGGGAGTTTCGGGCTATGAGTAGTAGCCCCTAGAACCCGCGAGAGAGAATCCGACGCCGGTGAAGCCCTAACACAAAGAGTGAGGGAATCTTGGGCATAGAATACACATGAAACACTCTAAAAGACATGTTATGTGATACCCTAGGATTGGGTGGGATTAAGACGCTCTGTAGATCCTCCCCAGAGAAACCCTAGGCCCGTTGAAGAAAAGGACGGCACTGCCGATCTAGCCCCTCTACGTGAGCCGGAAGGGAGTAGCAAAGTGGAACTAATTGCTTGGTTGTGTTAGGTTCGGCCCAAGTAACACCCAAGACAATGTAGGTCCTACCTATTGGCAACATTCCCCCCGTTCCTTCAGATCCGGGAGTTTCGGGCTCTGAGTAGTCCTCTAACCCATTAGAGAGAATATGACGTCGGTGAAGCCCTAACACAAATAGTGAGGGGATGTTAGGCATCCAAGGCACATGCCACAATCTAACACACATGGTATGGAAAACACTTGGTTTGGGTGGTATTCAGACGCTCCGGAACCCCTCTCCGGAGAAACCCTAGCCCCGTTGGGGAAAAAGACGGAACTGCCGTTCTCGCCCCTCTACGTGAGCCGGAAGGGGGTAGAAAAGTGGAACTAATTGCTCGGTTGTGTTAGGTTATGCCCAAGGAACACCCAAAACAATGGTAGGGCCCACCTCTAGGCAAGATTCCCCCCGTTCTCCGTCAGATTCGGGAGTTTCGGGCTATATGAGTAGTCCTGGAACCCACGAGAGAGAATCCGATGCCGGTGAAGCCATAACACAGAGAGTGAGGGAATATTGGGAATCCAGGACCCATGCCACACTCTAACACACATGGTATGGCATACGCTAGGCTTGGGTTGGATTCAGACGCTCCGGAGCTCCTCTCCGGAGAAACCCTAGGCCCGCTGGAAAAAAGGACGGAACTGTCGTTCTGGACCCTCTACGTGAGCCGAAAGGGGTAGCAAGGTGTAAATAATTGCTTGGTTGTGTTTTTTTAGGCCCAAGGAACAACCAAGACAATGGTAGGGGCCACCTATTGGCAAGATCCTCCCGTTCCATCAGATCCGGGAGTTTTGGTCCCTGAGTAGTCCTGCAACAACTAGAGATAATTTGACGCTGGTGAAACCCTAACACAAAGAGTGAGGGAATCTGGTGCATACAAGACCCATTCCACACTCTAAAAAACATGTTATGTGATAACCTAGGCTTGGGTGGGATTAAGACACTCCGGAGGTCCTCTCCGGAGAAACCCTAGGCCCGTTGGAGAAAGGACGAAACTGCCGACCTGGCCCCTCTGCGTGAGCCGAAAGGGGGTAGCAAAGAGGAACTAATTGCTTGGTTATTTTATGTTAGGCCCAAGTAACACCCAAGACAATGTTAGGGCCCACCTCTTGGCAAGATTCCACCTGTTCCGTCAGATCCGGAAGTTTCGGGCTATGAGTAGCCCTCGAACCCGCGAGAGAGAATCTAACGCCAGTGAAGCCCTAACACAAAGAGTGAGGGGATCTTGGGTATCCTAGATCCATTCCACACTCTAAAAAACATGTTATGTGATACCCTAGGCTTGGGTGGGATTAATACGCTCTGGATCTCCTCTCTAGAGAAACCCTAGGCCCGTTGGAGAAAAGGACGGAACTACCGGTCTAGCCCGCTCTACGTGAGCCGGAAGGGGGTAGCAAAGTGGAACAAATTGTTTGGTTGTGTTAGGTTAGTCCGAAGGAACACCCAAGATCCCCCCCGTCCTGTCAGATCCGGGATTTTTGGTCCCTGAGTAGTCATGCAACAACTAGAGAGAATTTCACGCCGGTGAAGCCCTAACACAAAGAGTGAGGAAATATTGGGCATCCAGGACCCATGCATGCCGAACTATAACACACATGGTATTGCATACCCTAGTCTTGGGTGGGATTCAGACGCTCCGGAGCTCGTCTCCTGAGAAACCCTAGGCCCGCTGGAAAAAAGGACGGAACTGCCGTTCTAGACCCTCTACATGAGCCGGAAGGGGGGTAGCAAAGTGGAACTAATTGCTTGGTTGTGTTGATTTAGTACCAAGGAACAACCAAGACAATGGTAGGGGCCACCTCTTGGAAAGATCCCCCCGTTCCGTCAGATCCGGGAGTTTCGGTCCCTGAGTAGTCATGCAACAACTAGAGAGATCAAATCTCACGCCGATGAAGCCCTAGCACAAAGAGTGAGGGAATATTGTGCATGGAAGACCCATTACACACTCTAAAAAACATGTTATGTGATACCCTAGGCTTGGGTGGGATTAAGACGCTCTGGAGCTCCTCTCCGGAGATACCCTAGGCCCGTTGGAGAAAAGGAATAAACTACTGATCTGGCCCCTCTACGTGAGCCGGAAGGGGGTAGCGAAGTGGAACTAATTGCTTGACTGTGTTAGGTTAGGCCAAAGGAACACCCAATACAATTTAGGGCCCATCTATTGTCAAGATTACCCCCGTTCCGCCAGATCCAGGAGTTTCGGGCTCTGAGTAGCCCTGGAACCCGCGAGAGAGAATCCGACACCGGTGAAGGCATAACACAAAGATTGAGGGAATGTTGGTCATCGACGACACATGCCACACTATAAGACACATGCATGGTATGGCATACCGTAGGCTTGGGTGGGATTCAGACGCTCTGAAGCTCCTCTCCGGAGATACCCTAGGCCCGCTAAAGAAAAGGACGGAACTATCGTCTTGGCCCCTCTATGTGAGCGGGAAAGGGGTAGCAAACTGGAAATAATTGCTTGGTCGTGTTAGGTTAGGCCCAAAGAACACCCAAGACAATGGTAGTTCCCACGTCTTGGAAAGATTCTCCCCACCGTCCAGTCACATCCGGGAGTTTCGGGCTCTAAGTATATCCTGGAACCCGAAAGAGAGAATCTGACGCCGGTGAAGCCATACCACGGAGATTGAGTCAATCTTGGGAATCCAAGACCCATGTCGCACGCTAACACACATGGTATGACATACCCTAGGCTTGGGTGGGAATAAGACGCTCTAGGACTCCTCTCCAGAGAAACCCTAGGCCCGTTGGAGAAAAAAGGACGAAACTGCTGTTATGGACCCTCTACGTGAGCCCGAAGGGGTGTAGAAAAGTGGAACTAATTTCTTGGTTGTGTTAGGTTAGGCCCAAGGAACACCCAAGACAATGGTAGGGCCCGCCTATTGGAATGACCCCCCCGTTCTCCGTTAGATCCGGGCTATGAGTAGTCCTGGAACCCACGAGAGAGAATCTGACGTCGGTGAAGCCATAACACAGAGAGTGAGGGAATATTGGGCATCCAAGACCCATGCCACACTCTAACACACATGGTATGGCATACCCTAGGCTTGGGTGGGATTCATACGCTCCCGAGCTCCTCTCCAGAGAAACCCTAGCTAGGCCCGTTGGAGAAAAATTAGGACGGAATTGTTGTTCTGGACTCTACTTGAGCCGGAAGGGGGTAGCAAAGTGGAACTAATTGCTAGGTTGTGTTAGGTTGGGCCCAAGGAACAACCAAGAAAATGGTATGGCTCACCTCTTGGAAAGATTCCCTCCGTTTAGTCAGATCCGGGAGTTTCGGGCCGTTTGTAATCCTCGAACCCACGAGAGAGAATCTGACGCCGGTGAAGCCATAACACAGAGATTGAGGCAATCTTGGGAATCCAATACCCATGTCACACTCTAAAACACATGGCATGACATACCCTAATCTTGGGTGGGATTAATACGCTCTAGAGCTCCTCTTTGGAGAAACCCTAGGCCCGTTGGAGAAAAAAGGACGGAACTGCTGTTCTGGACCCTCTACGTGAGCCGGAAAAGGGGTAGAAAAGTGGAACTAATTTCTTGGTTGTGTTAGGTTAGGCCCAAGGAACACCCAAGACAATTGTAGGGCCCACCTCTTGGCAATATTCCCCCCGATTTCCGTCAGATCCGAGAGTTTCGGGAAATGAGTACTCCTGGAACCCACGAGAGAAAATCCGACGCTGGTGAAGCCATAACACAGAGAGTGAGGGAATACTGGGAATCCAAGACCCATGCCAGACTCTAACACACATGGTATGGCATACCCTATGGTTGGTTGGGATTCCGACGCTCCAGAGCTCTTCTCCGGAGAAACCCTAGGCCCGTTGGACAAAAAAGGACGGAACTGTTGTTCTGGACCCTCTACGTACGTGAGCCGGAAGGGGGTAGCAAAGTAGCACTAATTTCTCGGTTGCATTAGGTTAGGTCCAAGGAACAACCAAGACAATGGAAGGTCCCACCTATTGGAAAGATTCCCTCCGCTCCGCCAGATCCGGGAGTTTCGGGCTATTTGTAGTCCTCGAACCCACGAGAGAGAATCCGACGCCGGTCAAGCCATAACACAGTGAGTGAGGGAATATTGGACATCCAGGACCCATGCCACACTCTAACACACATGGTACAACATACCCTAGGCTTGGGTGGGATTCATACGCTCCGGAGCTCCTCTCCGGAGAAACCCTAGGCCCCCTAGAAAAAAGGACGGAACTGCCGTTATGGAACCTCTACGTCAACCGTTTCGTCCCTATCGCAAAAAACACATTTCGAACATCTTTTCCATCTTTGTTTAACTAGATTATATTTAGTAAGTAACTCTTTACGTTGAAGAAACCACATGAAGATCTTAATCTGAAGTGGTACCTTTATCTTCCATAAATATTTTCGTAAAATCTAGTGTTGCCATTCATAAGATTAGTGTAGAACAACTTAACAGTAAAACTCCCGAATCTGTTAATTTCCATATCAAATACTCCTCCTCCGGTAAAGAGACATCCATTAATCTTTCTACCAAATGAAGCCACCGGATCCATTTGTGCGCATGCAAAACTCTCCTAAACTCAATGTTTGGATGGTCAGGGGGAAGGACCTATGCAACAACTACATTCTTACGACGCACAATATGATAAAGAGAAGGGTACTGCAAGGATAATGGGATTTCATCCAACCATGGATCGTCCCAAAATCTAGTACTATTGCCATTACCAATAGAAAAGGAAACGCGGTAAAAAAACTCTTTCTTAACCCCCATAATCCCTTTCCAAAATGGAGAGTCCGTTGGTTTAGTCTCAACCTGAGCTAATGGTAAACCCTTAATATACTTATTGTGTAGCAACTCATGTCACACCCCTTCCTCCGTTAAAAGTTTAAATATCCACTTCGCACGTAAACATTTATTTTTTACATCAAGGCACTCAATCCCAAGACCGCCTTGATCTTTGGGACGGAAAACAATGCTCCATTTAGTCAGTCTATATTTCTTTTTTTTCAAATCATGTTGCCAAAAGAAACGAGATCTATAAAAGTCTAATCTCTTCTTAACCCTAATAGGCAACTCAAACAAAGAGAGCAGAAACATTGGTGAACTTGCCAACACCAAATTAATAAGGACAAGACGGTCTCCACAAGAGCAACTTTCCTATCCATGAACTAAGTTTCTGCTCAAAACGGTCCTCATTATGTTTCCATTCTCTATTAAGCAGCTTATGGTAATGTATCGGGATACCAAGATATTTGAAGTGGCAGAGGACCAAGCTCACGCCCTAATACTTGCCTATAATCCTGCTGGAATTCATTAGAAAGTCCAAAAAAGTAGATCTCGCTCTTGTGAAAATTAATCTTTAGGCCCAACAATTGCTCGAAGATTGACAATATTAGTTTCATATTAACGGATTTATCAATGTCATGCTCAAGAAAAAGAATAGTGTCATCAGCATACTGAAGAATAGAAACCCCACCCTCTACAAGGTGAGGCACGAATCAGGCTACCTGTTCGTCCTCCATAGCCCTTGCTATAAAAATTGTCAACATATCGGCAACCAAATTAAAAAGTATAGGGGATAACGGATCCCCCTGACGCAATCCTTTTAACGTCTGAAAATAATGACCAATGTCATTAGTTACTCTGACTCCAACACTTCAACCCTGAACAAATCTGGCTACCCAATCACACCACCGATGATTGAAACCTTTCATTCGTAAAGTTTGTTGGAGAAAACTCCATTTAACTTTATCATATGCTTTCTCGAAATCTATTTTCAAGAGTAGACCATTCAATTTCAGTTTCTTTAACTCATGAATTGTTTGATGTAGGACAACCACCCCTTCCAAAATATTTCTCCCCGGAAGAAATGCAGATTGGGAGGGTCGGATAACCTTTTGCGCAATAGACGTTACCCTGTTAGTGCCCACTTTTGTGAAAATTTTAAAGCTCACATTGAGAAGACAAATGGGTCTGTATTGTTCAATTCAACTCGCATCCTCCTTTTTGGAAAAAGCATTAAGATACCAAAGTTTAACTTGACTAAATGCAGCTTCCCTGAATGTAACTGCACAAACTGCTCCATTAAGTCCCACCTTATAACCTCCCAAAATTTCTGATAAAATTCCGTCGGAAACCCATCCGACCCTGGAGCTTTATTATGTTCCATTTGAGTAATTGCCTCCCACACCTGCTTTTAAGAAAAAGGACGTGTCAAGATGTCATTCTTCTCCATGGAAACTTGAGGAAGGTCATGAATCGTATCCTCATTCAAAGTAAAAGAAGATGGAACCGATGGTCCAAGAAACTTTTTATAATATTCAGAGATGAATGTTCTATGTTCAGTTGCCCAACAATTGTACCCTCATCTTGCTCTAACTGAAAAATCCTTTTCTTGCGGTGCTTACCATTTGCAATAAAAAGAAAGTATCTCGTATTATTACCTCCTTGCTGAATATGTCGGACCTTAGCCCTTTGAGCCCACTTGGACTCCTCCTCACGGTGAAGTTTTGAAAGGAAGGAGTCAGCCTCCACCTTTGCAGCTCTTTCCACCTCAGTTAGAAGGATATGCTCTGCTTTCAAATCCTACTCATTGATAAGCAGTAGAAGTTTATCACGAATTTATTTTTCTTCCCCTGGTAGATTTTTGCCCCACCCTATGAAAAAACTGCGAAGGTGCCTTATCTTATTTTGCCAATGCTCTTCTGGATTATTACCCGATGAAATAGATGTCCATTGTTTTTTGACGAGCTCATAGAAACCACGGTGCTTCAGCCAAGCTAATTCAAAAGAGAATAATGCCTTATTTCCTGAGTGGGATGGATCACCGGAATCAAGTAGTAGCGGTACATGGTCCAAACCTACTCTTACCATCCCCCGTACCGTCACCGGTATGAATTTCTGCTCCCACTAAATACTGGCTAGTATGCGATCCTACTTCTCCAAATTTGGTACATCACGCCTACTAGTCCATGTGTACTGGCTTCCCGATAATTCTAATTCTTTTAAATCCAAACTTTCAATAATAGCTTTAAAAATAAATGGCCAGCGAGGATTAAAATTATCATTATTTTTCTCCTCATGCCTACGAATAATATTGAAATCACCACCCACCAAAATGGGTCGTGTTTCACCTTCGCAAATTTGTACTAACTCAGATAAAAATTCTGGCCTTTTGTCATCCTGGGCAGCCCCATAAACAACAACCAACGCCCAAAGAAAACCATCATTCTTTGATCGTAAATGGAATTTAACCGAGTAGTCTCCCTCTATTACAGTCTGCACAATAAACATAGCGTTAAGGAATCCAACTAAAATGCCTCCCGACCTCCCTCGAAATGGTAGACAATACCAGCTTAATTCTAATCTACCAGCGAGATGACTTAAGAAGTTGGACGAAAATTTGCTCTACCCGTTTCTAGAATGTCCACAAAATCTAACTTTAGCTCTCTAATTTCCTCTCTCACAGCAAAGTGCTTCACAGAATCCCCAAACCCGTCACTATTCCAAAAGAACCCTCTCATCACTACTGGTTAGACTTTTTCTTAACCCTAGCACTCCTTATGGGTTTCACAAAAACACTCGACTTAACATTCTTACAGGTCTGTGTCACCTTGACACCTTGGGAAAAAGGATCCATATATCCCCCAAGCCCTCCTCGTTATCATCATCAAAGTATTCGCAGAGATTGGAAGCCTTCCTAACTACCAAAATTTGTGTACCCAAATTATCTAAAGTAGAAAAATTATTCTCCAAAACAGTAAGCTTATGAGACTGCTCAGTTGCTTTTAATAAAGAAACAGCCCTATCCCTTTCCAATAAAGAAGAACCCAAGGATACCCCCAATCTAGATACACGATCAATGATATCATTATTAGAAAACGACGTAAACGGCAGTTTGGATACCGAACCCGAACCTGTTAGTTTGTTGTCGTGCTCAGCCGCCCAAATAGATTCCCGTTCCGTCACGGTCACATAACCATTTGGTTGGGCCTATAGTCGTGCACTCGATCGGCGTACCGAAGCCGCCGAATCCTCGATTCCTTGGAAAGACGCCATCTCCTCACGAGATGGTCTAGCCGAGATGGGCACACCTGCCTGAGCCGTTTCCGCATGCGTCTCAACGATCATCATGGCATAACCGGCCATGGTGGGCACCCCACTACGCTTTGGTCGCCATGCTCCTTCCCCGCCACCAAGTCATCACTGCCTAGCCCCAAGCAAGGACTGCTACAAATACAGTCCAAGCCTGGCGGCCCCCAATGTAAAACCTCCGGTGTATGAGGCGAGTCCCAGCCATCCAGCCCTGACACTCCAGCAACAACAGCAAGAGGCCCCTCTTGGGCATCGTTACTGCCAGATAAAGACCGCATGGGGGACAACCCAAGAACATCCGCCCCAAGCTGCTTGGTTGCTTGATGAACACGCCCCTGCCCGACAGCAAAACACTCAGGTTTCTGCCGAGATGGGCAGGCAAGCAGCGATTCTGCCTCCTTTTCCGGCCCGGTAGCAGCCACAGCCGGTACTGTAATCCACACGCGCTGCGACGCGCTCTCCCCTGGAAGTTCCATTTCCACCTTGCTGAACTGCAGCTGAAGCATTGGTAAAAAAACAACTCCCGATTTCATCGGGAGTTGTGTTAGTTTAGACGCAAGTAACACCAAATAAAATGTTAGGACCCACCTATAGGCAACATTCCCCCTATTTTGTCAGATCCGGGAGTTTCGGGCTCTAAATAGGAACCCGTTAGAGAGAATCCGACACCGGCGAAGGCCTAATTAACACACAAAGAGAGGGAATCTTGGGCATCCAAGACCCATGACACGCTATAGCAAAGATGGTATGGCACATAACATGGGATTTGGTGGTATTCATACGATCCAGGGCCCCTCTCCGAAGAAACTCTAGCCACGCTGGGAAAAAAGACGGAACTGCTGTTCTGGCCCGTCTACGTAGCCGGAAGGGGGTAGTAAAGTGGAAGTAATTGCTTGGTTGTGTTAGGTTAGGCCCAAGTAACACCCAAGAGAATGGTAGGGCCCACCTCTTGGCAGGATTCCCCCTGTTTCGTCACATCCGGGAGTTTCGGGCTCTGTGTAGTCCTTGAACCCGCCAGAGAGAATCCAACGCCGGTGAAGCCATAACACACCGAGTGAGGGAATGTTGGGAATCCAAGACCCATGGAACAGTATAACACACATGGTATGCCATACCATGGGATTTGGTGGCATTCTGACGATCCTGATCCCCTTCTCCGGAGAAACCATAGCCCCGCTAGGTAAAGAGACTGAACTGTCGTTCTGACCCCTCTACGTGAGCCAGAAGGGGGTAGCAAAGTGGAACCAATTGCTTGGTTGTGTTAGGTTAGGCCCAATGAGCACCGAAGACAATGGTAGGGCCCACCTCTTCGCAAGATTCCCTAGCTTCGCTAGAACATTGATCTGTTGACCAGAAGTCAACCTTTTGGTCTACCCCTATGACCAGCGTCGGAAGGGGGTAGACCTCAATACTATTTTGCTTGGTTGTGTTAGGTTAGACCTAAGCTACATTAATAACCAAAATCTAGCTATACTTTTAACAATATTCCCTCCGGTTTGCCCGAATGGAGGAGCATCGACGGTTCGAGACCTATAAGTGTAGTGCATAACATTCCTATGTGATGCCGGTAAAACCAGTCACACCTATGGGTAGTATACTGCCCCCTCCCCACCTCGATCCCACCACAGGTTTATAAGTATTCTTAGTGCCCCACCATGGTTTACGTAGGATTCCGACACTTTAGAGCCCAACGCTTCACTAGAACATTGATCTGTTGACTAGAAGTCAACCTTTCGGTATATCCTTGTGACCGCGTCGGAGGGGGGGGTAGAACACAATACTATTTTTCTTGGTTGTGTTAGGTTAGGCCATAACTACATTAATAACCAAAAATCTAGCTATACTTTTAACAATATTCCCTATGTTTTCCCCGAAAGGGGGGTATCGACGGTTTATATATAACTAAACTGGAGTAGTACATATATATTAGTAAGCATAGATCATTACATCATAATTAAAAATACGGCGGGGAATATAAATTAGGCCTAAACTATCCTAGACGCCGGTCCGGCCGTCCTCCTCGTCGTCGCTCGCTGCCATGCTGGACTGGTCATCGTTCGGCGCCATGGACGGGCCAGCCTCATCGTCGTTCGCTGCCGGATCGGGTTGGGCCACCTTTGCGAGACAGCGCTGCCTAGCCCTGACTTGCACCCCCATCCGGTGCAACTCCGCTGCCTGCGAGCGGGCGCGCCCGCGCCTATCGTTGCGTGCGCGCGAGCGGGTAAACAGCCGCCGCAGCGCCTCCGCGTCCTCGACCCGGGCGCGGTGTGCCTGAAGCGCCTCTCTTCGTGCCCGTGCGGCGTTGAACTCCTCGTGCGGCGCACTCTGGGCGGCCATGAACGAGGCAGACTCGTCCTCCCTCTGCGCGATGAGGGCATGTTGCTCGCCGGACAACGCATTGGCGTTGAGCTGCTCGTAAGCCTGCCGCTCGGCGTCCATGAGGGCGCGTGCATGCTCCTCCCTCCAGGCGGTCTCGATGGAAGCCTGAATGGCGGCAGCCTCGGCGGCTGCCCCCGCCTCCTCGAACCCCGATCGGACCCGGTGAAACGCTTCCTCGTTGCGCCATGTGGCGAACGAGTTGTACGCCACCACCTGGTCAGGCCACAACGGAGGGCGCTGCTCTGGTTCCTGCGCCGCCTCTTGCTGCGGCAGTCTAGCCCACGGCGCGCCGCCTGCTGAGTGAACGTCACCCACGAAGTATGGAGGCGGCGTGGCGATGGGTGAGATTATGGCGAGGACGCGTCGGTAGTGGCTGAGCTAGGACTCAAACTATGTGTAGTCGATGCGAAATTGTGTAGTCAAATACACATTTTTAAACATTTTGTCGCATGGCCTATGCTCTGTACCATTGAGAAAAGCTGTGTAGTCGGTGCACGCGTCCCGTCGGAGTAAATGGCGACGACCTACAAACCGCAATGGCCCTGGCGCCGCTTGGGGAGCAGGGAAGGCTGCATACCGCGTTAATGCTAGGCGTGCGGTAGAGGCGAGGCACCATCCGACCGCCTGGTGCAGGTCGCGTCCCGTCGTCGCCATTACACGCGGCAGGCTAACCACCACATGCACGACGCCGTGTGCATGTCCAAAGCGTGTGAATGCAGAGTCATGTTGACACGTAACCACATGTTCGTCACCTAGGCTGCATACACATCATAGTTATGTTGGCACGTACCATTTTTTGTAGTGAACTTGGCAAAGATTGGTACCACGTTTCGCAAGAAAACACGTCCCATATCGTTTTGTACGCGTACAAGTATAAAACAGTATTCTCTTTTCTACACGTACGATAGAGCCTTTGATATTCGCTGACTTGGTGGGGTGAGCTTTGTGGTAAATTTGGGTCACTGATTGGTGGCCCCACGACGTCCCTGGCCCCACTTGCTAGTGACTAAATGTCACATCATTCTATGTTGACTAAGTCAGCCGGCGCGTTCCCACCATGCATGCATGCGCACATGACATGGCGACCAGTCGAAGCGGCCTCGAAACGACACTCTGTATATAATGCTTCTGCCGCATCGCCTCTCTCTACCCCATCCATTCTCCCCCCATTTCAAGCAAAAAACCCCAACCCTCCTTGTCTCCCAAATGCCGAGCGCACAACCGCGAGGCGGTTCCGCACAATGGAAGATTCGCAGCAGGAGAATGACGAAGTCGTCCCTTCTGTTGTCGTCGCCGCAGGAGCCACCCTTGGCGGTTCCAGTTCGTCGCAGCCGCAGGAGCTCGTCGCCACCGCAGGTTCGTCGGCCGGCCATGGCGATTTGAGTGCACCGCCTGCTCCTGCCGCGGTGGAGGCGCCTGCTGCTTTCCCTCTCCTGGCAAATCTGGGTGATCCCTACGGGGATTACCCGGCGTTCGACGAGGACGTCGACGACCAGGACTCTGAGGTATCTATGTCCAGACTAGCTTTGTTTATTGTCAAAGATCCAGGTTTTGTGCATGACTGCACGCAAGTTCGGGCTTCTAGTGTTTGTAGTTGCAAGTATACTTTGTTTTTTTTTTGTAAAGTTTGTGCTTTTGTTGTTTGCGGTTGCATCTGTTCTTTAGGGATTCGAGGTTTTTTGTATTCGAGATTAAAAGGTTTGTAGTTGGATCTGTACCTAGGGGTTCGAGGGTTTTTCGTACACGCAAGTTCAAGATTCAGATGTCTGCTTGCATCTGTACTTACTACTTAGAGACGAAAAGGAAAAATATTATAGAAAAATAGATATGTACTAGACACTAAATTGATAATACATATGTCCTGCTGTAAAAATAATAACATCTATGCATGAATCTTTTTAAATGACCTTCTATATAGAGTTATGGATGATCAAATATAGACGAGAGTTGATTCAGAGGCTGTAGTTGCATCTGTACTTAGGGGTTCACAGGTTTTTTGTATTTTAGGGATTCAGAGGTTGTAGTTGCATCTGTTCTTATGGCTTCTAGTTTTTTGTGTGCATGTTAGCATGCATGTGAGTTAGAAATTCTACGTTTTTTGGAGGCATTTTCAATTTGTGTAGTTATTTTGCCTCGCAGACATCCTTGACACATTATGAATTTGTTGCAAAATCACATATTGCACCCCCGTGCATGATAATTACTTGATCCAGTTTATGCATATAATTAAAGAACGATTGTTGTATGATATTTTTGATCTGGTAAGGTATAATAACATGTCCTGATTAGAATATTAATCTGTTGAATGTTATCTTAGATCATCAATGAATTCCTGATGTGTTATTATCTGTTTTTGTGCATTAGTTCACTAAATATATATAGTGGAAACTGTAATGTTGTATAAAATGCGACAACTTTTTTTTCAACATTGATGTCCTCTTTAAGCCGCATCTGCTAAATAAGTTGATGAAGTGTATGCAAATAAATGAAGAACTACTATTTCTTTATGTTCTTTGTGATCTGGTTAGGTATATTACTCTTTTGCCAATAAAATTGTGTTGCTAACTTTTCTTTTATTGCAAATTTGCAGGAAGAAGATCTGGAAGTCGGCTCGAGTGAGGACGATAGGGCTGCGAAGAGCATATATGTCCTGAGGAAGCTGCAGGCGGGCATCATTCGGTACCGTCGGCAACTTGTTCTGCCCTTTCTCTGTCAGAAAGGTAGCCAACGATCGCAACAACATGATCCGACATGCCGTCGGTATGGGAAATGGCTCTGAGTATTGTGCGCCCCATGTTAGGGCCAAGCAGGTTGCCTACGGCGTCTTCCTAAAGAAGCTGCTTGCGCAGGATATCCTCGCAGTTCGTGCGGAACCTCCTCCTTGGCCTTTCTACAACGAGGCCAGGAGGGCCATGAAGGCTCAAAAGCGGGAGAACATGTTCTGCGCCCTTACTTCAACGAGGCCCGGAGGGCCATGAAGGCTCGGAAGCGGCAGAACATGATGTAGCTGCTGCTGGTGCGCTCGTTGTTGCAGCTTGTTCGCAGTGTTTGTGTTATGTCTTACTTCTGGTAGTGTCGTCTGGTGTGTGCGTAGTAAGAACTTTCAAAGAACCTCTATCATGTTGGTATGTAAGAACATAATATGTATATTATATTAGTATATGTTTCTTAACCCGATCATGTTTTAAGGATGTCAAAAGACTTATTAGGCATGATTTAGTAATAAGTGGATGTGATAACTCATTGATCTGGTCGATCAATGAATTGTCACATCCCTTTACTACTGGATCATGCCTAATAAGCCAATAGTTGGTGCAACATCACAAATGTGAGTAACAAGACTCGATCTTTGGTGTGTGGAAATGAGTCAGCCCGCACTACAAGAAAACCGGTCTCTTTGCAACGAAATCTATAGCTACGGTTTTTTTCCGTTGCGATATGATCGCAAATTACGACGAACTCTCAGGTTGTGGTGATAGGGCACTCATATTTCCACGACTCTTTTTGGTCGCGATAAATTATCGTTTTGTTGCGGTAGAGGCCTTCTATTGCCACGATTTGTACTGCTGTTGGAATACAAGCGCGTTTTTGCGACAGAGTATTTTCGTTGTGTGAGGCACTCCTTTTGTTGCCTTAGAGACATGGTATTCCAACGAAATAAGCATTCGTGGTGATATTCAGTCATATATTGCAACATCTGTATTTGTGTTGCGGTAGTTACAAATATTGTTGCAAAAAAAATAGCTAACTATTGCAACCAAATTTTTCGTGTGGCAATACCATATGTGTTTCGCCTCAAATTTATCCTGCGGCAATACCTATTGTTTACTGCGACAATTTGGGTCGTATGGTAATAGGTTAAACGTAAAGCGACAATCACCCTTCTGTTGCAAAAATGAACAAGTTATTTTAAAACGACCATTCATAGACTAGCTTAACGGGCCTCATGGGCCATGCCCTTGATCACTATTGCAATTTTCTTAAGACTACAATTCATTTTTGGTCCAGTATCTCAGTTTGGTGAGAACAATTTTTTTAAATATTGTTTGCAACTGAATTTTTGCAGCACTTAGCATTTGACTAATGTTGCAACAAGTGACAGTACTTAATAATCAATCAAGAACTCATAGAAGACGCAATTTCACTAGTACATTTAGCATGAAAATTCAAAATTTCTACACACTGAAACTTTGGAATATTTAAACTAAAATTATGTTATTACACGATCTTTCATCCATGCATGTTCATGGCAAAACATTTAAGCCAAACAGTGCAGAGACAGCCTACACAAAGAATCCATGGTCATCATCCAATTCATCTTGTACCAAAGGAACAACATGACCATCATTTATGTAAGGCTCATCATCATCTGTATCAGCATCATATTCGACTTGGTCTTCGTCAAAGTTAGCAGGTGTTAAATTATTTATGACTGAAACATCAGCGCTGGTTCCTTCATCATCATTTCTGCACCAACTAGTCATCTCGTCAGGTACAGTAAATTTTGGAACTGTAATTCCTGCATCGACGACATCCTGTACATCTGCATCACCACGTTCATCTTCTTCTTGAGATCATCAAGGTCTGCACCATTTAAAACCGAAGGAGCAAACAAATGGCGTGGATTCATTTTTATAGCACTTGCCCAATTAGGGCTCTTCACATCTCTCACGTAGAAAACCTGTGCAGCTTGGATGCCTAGAATGTAAGGGTCTTCCGTGAATCGGTGTACACTAGTGTCAAGGTCAATAATTCCATATTTGTCCCTCTTATACCCCTTACTATGATTTCTATTGGCAGGAGGCACATCGAACCAGTCGCACTGCAATAGAACAACCTCCTTATCAGGAGGAAAGTAAAGAAATATGATTTTCTTTATCACCCCATAATAATCAGTACTCCCGGTGCTTTCTTGCGCATTGACTACGACACCATTATTTGGGGTACTCAAGTCATGCTCTATTTCGGTATTACGAAAGTAATATCCATTCAGTATTGAACGGTTGAACACACAAGCAATTTGATCAGGCCCTTTAGCTAGTGTATACAACAGACTGTTGACCTTCCCATCTTTATGGAGTTGTGTGATCTGTTTCATGGAATAGAATATGTGTGAGTGTACTGTACACCATTGTTTTTTTATTACGAGAAACATTTATGAAAATGCTGAAGTAACTTACCCGTCTTTTGAACCAGCCAACAAAATCTTCCTTGTGTTTCTTTTTAGGATTAGGACAATTGTTCTTCTTGAGCTCGTCAATATGTTCCCTTCAAAAAGAAATGATATATGGTTACTTCATAACCAAAGTATTAATGCATATCATGATATGAAACAAATACATAAGTATCCTTACTGAATCCATGGCTCGGTTTCCTCGCAGTTTGTTATTATGTAGTGCCTCATTTGATTAAGAGGTTCCAAAGACAGTGATTCACGGGCAAAACCTTTCTTGGAGTAATCAACTGCACTCATTATGCTAATCCCTGTTGGTGCTTCATCTGTAGCTCCATCTGCATGGCGTTCGGACTGACTTATTTCTGTAGGCGAGCCTTTAACGAATCGACTGCAGAACGTCATGCACTCTTCAAGTATGTACCCCTCTGCAATTGAACCTTCTGGATGAGCCTTGTTACGTACATATCCCTTCGACGTACGCAGGTATCTCTCAACCGGATACATCCATCTATACTGTACAGGCCCTGCCAACCATGCTTCTTGAGCTATATGAATTGGGAGATGCATCATAATATCAAAGAAAGCTGGTGGATAGATCATCTCTAGCTGACATAGAATTTCTGGAATTTTTTCACCCAAACTCTCCAAATCGTCATCCCTTAACTCCTTGGAGCATAAATCGGAAAAGAATTTACTGAGCTTAAGCAATGGGGTAAGGACATTCTCTGGCAGAAGCTTGCGCAACGCAATAGGAAGAAGTTTCTGTAATATAACATGGCAGTCATGAGTTTTGAGTCCACTAAACTTGCACTGCTCGAGGACCACACATCGCTTAATGTGTGAAGCATAGCCATCAGGCATCCGTATGCTCTGCAGAAACCTGAGGAGCATTATCTTCTCTTCCTTTTTTAAAGCATACACGCCTTTCTTTATTTTGAACTTATCCTTACCAGCGGGCTTTGCGTGCTGACCCTCCCTAATTTTCAAGAACTCCAAATCAAGGCGAGCCTTAGTATCATCCTTTGTTTTCCCATCCACCTCAAGCAAAGTACCCAGAATGCTGTCACAAATGTTCTTCTCGATGTGCATAACATCCAAATTGTGCCTCACGAGCAAGTGCTTCCAATACGGGAGCTGGAAGAACACACTTTTCTTCCGCCAATTGTGCCAGGGATTAGTTTCCGGTCGCTTTCTCTTATTTGACCGCCCAAATGGTTCATGCTGAATGATATCAAGCTCCTCTAGAACTTCACTGCCTGTAAGTGGCACCGGGGCGTCTCTATTTTCTGGCTTGTTGTTGAACATAACCTTGTTTCGACGCCATTTGTGGTTTTTCCGTAGAAAATGTCGGTGTCCCATGTAGCAATGCTTTCTACCAAACTGTAGCCATAAAAAGTCTGTATGCTTGTGGCAGTAAGGGCATGCTAGCTTGCCTTTTGTGCTCCAACCACTCAGCATTGCGTAAGCCGGGTAGTCATTGATGGTCCACAACACGCATGCATACAGCGTGAAATTTTCTTTAGTTGCAGCATCATATGCTTCAACACCATCCTCCCATAGAACTAACAGTTCATCAATCAAAGGCTGCAAGTACACATCAATGTTATTTCCTGCTAACTTTGGTCCTGGAATAATCATTGACATTATCCAGTTTCCTTGTTTCATACACATCCATGGTGGCAAGTTATATGGGATCAGAATGACAGGCCATGTAGTGTGTGATATACTCATGAGCCCAAAGGGGTTGAATCCATCTGAAACAAGGCCAAGCCGAACACTGCGAGCATCTTTTGCGAATTCTTTCTGACTATATTTATCATCAAGGCTTTTCCAGGCCTTCGAATCTGCAGGATGCCTCATTATGCCATCATCTTTACGTTTCTCCTTATGCCATTTCATATCAGTTGACATATCTTCTGTCATGTACAGCCTTTGCAGTCTTTGAATGAGTGGGAAATACCATAGAACTTTCCGTGGCACTTGCTTCTTTGATTTACGGATCGATGAATCAGCTTTGTCTACGGTTGGACTTGATTTCCATCGAGACGTATGACAGACAGGGCATTCTTGGGCATCAGCATACTCATTACGGAATAGCACACAATCATTATAGCACGCGTGTATCTTCTTGTAATCCAGTCCAAACTCTCGAATGACCTTCCTTACTAGTGCGAGATTAGTAGGAATACAGTGACCCTTTGGCAGCACCTCCGTGAACATCCGCAGCATTAAGTCACATGCTCTGTTGGTCATCCCAGACACACACTTGATTTGGTAAAGCTTCACAATGAAAGATATCTTTGTGACCTCCTCACAACCTGGGTACAATGATGTTTTTCCCTCTTCCAATAGTTTGTAGAACGCCTTTGCAGATGCATTTGGATCCTGTTTCATTCCGTCACCGCTCGTGTCTCCTGCATTACTTCCCACTTTTGTGGCCCTTATGAGAGTTTGGAGCATGTCACATATCCCTTCACCACCATCTGCAACGTCTTCATCATCAGAATCTTCAGCCATGTTGTCCTCCTCGGGTTCACCATGGAATACCCAATTTTTGTAGGATGGATCCATCCCATTCTTAAGCAAGTGCATATGGATCTCCTTTTATTTTTATGAGCATTATTTAGACATTTCGTACACGGGCAAAAGTTTCTTGCGTCTGGTTGAGCACCATCAAAACTAAATTCCAAGAAACTCTCGATGCCACTTTGCCACTCCACAGAATCTCTATCCTTCTCCATCCAGCTCTTGTCTTGTGACATTTTGCGTTATCTCCGTTTAGCCGGTCTTGTAAAAAAAAGGAGCAGCATTAGTTCACACGTAAGTATTTCGAAACAACACATACATCAGAGAGACAGACATAATGGTCTTTCAAGTCAGTAAGAATTGCAGGGGATTACATTAGACATTACTTCACAACACAGCGTTCGATTTAAACTAACACTTACACCTGAAACTGACATGGCTATGAAAATATAAAACCTAGTTCGTACCTGAATTCCTGACATTGCTATTAATATTAAACTAACACTTACAACTGAAACTGATAAAACAGACACGCATATGTGAACACAAGCAGCTAGTCTATCTAAGAGCAATTGCAATCGCCATTAACTTCATCGAACCGGCAGGATGGAAACCAATGATTTCATCAGTATTGGTACAAACCTTGTAATTGCGTCTGACGAGCGGCGGAAGCAGCGGTTGAGTACAAGTCGGCGGGGCAGCGTTGGCGGCAGTTCAATAGTTTACGCTAATCGAATTCGGATGGCGGCGAGATAATAGTGGCGGATTGGTCGGTCGCGCAGGGCCGATACGGCGGCGAAGTCGCCTGAGGGAGGATAGGGCGGCGTTGTCGTATCGGGCAGGGCAGGGCAGTTTGGAGGAGACCGGGCGGACATACGTAGCCCTTTCGCTCGCCCAATAGCCCAACCGGAGTATGGGCCTATTAATTGTACAATTTGTCTTCACAGCCCATTTGGCTTGTGAACAATATGTTTTTCCCTTGGCAATAACGTTCAAGTATTATAAATGCTATATTAAGTTTTACTAGTTTCATTTTATGATTAAATTTATTCATTTCTAAATGCATTGTCGTGTTAATATTCAACACTAGTTGGAAAAGCCCTGTTAGTGGTGTGGTTTTTCTTCAGTTCTGGCGTGAAACTCGTACGCCCCTGCTATCTAGGTGTCCACTGGCGTGTTTCTGGACTCGACACAGGTTACTACATGATCATTGGCGTTGATGTCATAGTCCACATCACTATCCTATAGAAATCGGTAAATAAAAAGGGTATGTAATATTGACTAGAAGCACACAAATGGTATTCAATTATGAGATAACATAACCACCATTAAAAAAAATCGCATAAACATTCATAGATTCAACCAGATAGTACTCAGCATTAACATATAATCTAAAAGTTCGCATAAAGCTAGAACTCTCAGCTACAACCACGATACCTACTCATCATCTGACTGAATAATGACAACATGTGTATCCTCAGTAGGGAGCTATGGGAATGTAACACCTGGGGTGTTACCCTAATAGAGAGTTGTTTGTTTTCTTTTTTTGCTTGCATCATATGCATCACATTGCATTGCACCATGTTTGCATCACAACTGAAAATTCAAAACAATTTAAACTTTCACCCCCTTGCTCAAAAATTCCAATTTCAAACTTGCAAACCAAACCACTCATTTGTTTTTCAATAGTTTGAAATTGTTTTAATCAAATTGCCTGTTAATAAAATTTCCCCCTTTTGTTAAAAACCCTAATGGCAATTCAAAAATTCAAAGCAACTCAATCCTACTTATCATATTTCAATATGGGTTTAAATATTAAAATTTTGCAAACCAATTAAATTCAATAATGTTTGTATAATTGATTGAATTTATTAAATAAACTTTGTTTATTTCCAAAACTCCAACTCAAACACTATTTGAGAATCACCTAACAATTTAATATCACATTAATAATTCAAGTTGTTGAAATTAAATTTAAACTACCTTGTTGTTGTTGTGTTGCAAATTAATAAACTTTAATTATCAAATAAAACCCCAAACTCTATTTGGAAAATTCAACTAACTATTTTAAACCAAATTAAAACTTTCAAACTTGTGAAACATAATGCTAACCCTTTTCTCTTATTTTCTGTTTTGAAAACTAACACAAATAAATTCATGAAAGAAAACCCTAAACCCCCCAAATTCCATTCCTTTTCCTCTTTCATTCTTTACAAAAAAAAATCAACTAATAGGAAAAAAAAATAAAAGCAAAGGAGAGGGAACCAGCCCAACCCCATCTCCTTTTTTCTTTCCTCAGCCCACTTCCTTTTCTCCCCCAAGCCCATTCTTTCTTCCAGCCCGTTACCTCTTTCTGTCGTCTACCTCCTCTCTGTCGTCAGCACAGTACGATCGCAGAACCACCATCCGATCCCCTCTCCCCCCTCTACGATCACCGCCGTACCATGGCTCCTCCCCCATATAGCATCTACCCCTCTACCCTAGACCCCCTAGCCCTACTCCTTCCCCCTCCTAGCGCCGCCAACTTCCACTGTCTCCCCTACCTTCTGCTCCTCTGTACCTCTCTGAAAACCGGCGAACAGCTGCCATGGCCGGAACTTTGGAGGCATGGCACCGCAGTTTCCCCTCTCGATGGGCCCCGGTTCCGGTGGGAATGGAACCGGGGCACAACCAGCTCCGGGCGGCGCCCCTTCGTCGGGGTCATGGCGCCACCAGGGCCCGGCGACGTCGTCGTTTGCCGCCGCCTTCCTCGGCCGTCAGGCGTCGTCGCCCTTGTCTGCATCTTCGAACCAGGCCTTCCCCGCGTCATCCGCCCCCCAAGGTGAGCACCGCCCGTCCCCCCTCCGTTTTCCCTGCCGCTACGCCGCGATGCTCTCCGTCTCTGCGCCTGGCACCACCATCAAAGCCGCCGTGGGCATTCCCCGTCGTCTGCCCGAACGAGGACGAGCAGGCTCGCCTGCCTTCTTATCTTCAGAAACGAGCGATCAGGAGTCTAGCTTAACCTCCGTGCGTGGCCTTTTCCGTCACAGTCATGGGCTTAGCCCAGCGGTGCTTCGCACTCTCGCGGATCCGTTAGGTCCCGAGTTCGAGTCCTCAAGGAGGCAAAATCTCCACCTTTCTTTTGGCTATTACCCGCCGCGCGGGGCGGCCCACCCGGCAGTGACCCCGTGGCCACCCCAGCTTCCAACCGCACGCGTGGCCGCCAGCTTGGCGCCTGGCCCACGCGTCAGTGGCTCTGGGCGGCTGCTGCGCGGTGCAGCCCCTTTTCTTGCGTAGCAAATCTCACAAGGGCCCCTATCACCACGTTTTTCTTCACCGTCCAGTACCTGAAAAATCACAAATCAGTCCCTGCACTTCAAACACCCATAGAAATTGCAAATAACCTCCAATTTTGGAAAATAAAATATGTTTTCCAATCCAAATTTCCTGTACTTTTCAAATATGCAATTTGTTTTCTGTTTGGAACAATTCAAATTGTTTCAAATTTGAAATTTAAACAATTCATCTCAAAATTGGTTAATTCCATAATTAATTCAATTAACTCAAATAAAATATGTTTTTCAGTCCAAATTCAATGTACTTTCTGTTTATCAACTTTGTTTTGCAATTTGGGCAATTAAAATTAATGTTATTTAATAATCCTTAAATTAGTTAATTAAATGGCATAATTAATAACTTTCAAATGGTTGCTCCAAATTAAATACTCAAAACATGCTTTTCATCCAAAATTGAATGCCACACTTGAATATCAACTTTGTTTTCTGGTTTGCAACAATTAAATTGGATAATTGTTTCACCTCTTATTTAATGCAATTTAAATTGCCAAAACTCATAACTAATTCCTTTTAATTCCAAATCAAACCAATAAAATATGTTTTCCAATCAGAAAATTGCAAGGAATATGTTCATGCCATCCATATCTCTGTTTGCATCTTATCTTGTGCATTCTAGATCTTGTTATGCATGTTCACCTATATGACAACATATGGAATGTGTGGGCTAATTATTTCCAGCTGTTGCCCCTTCCATTTAAATTGCCTACCTCATCTATTCCATTGTTGCCATGCTAAATAACAATTAAATTGATGGTTAGCTAAACAACTTGAACCAATTCCTATTTCTCCGGACTCCGGTTCCGATTAAATTGCTTAAGTTGTTTCCCCTGTTGCATCTTGCCATGTCATGCATATAAACTAGGATCATGCTGGATCTTTTGCCGTAGTAGTAATTGTTGCATCCGGTGTTTGTTCGAGGTTCGTTGCTTCTTCCCGGATAGGACGTTGAGATGATGTGAGCAACGACAAGTTCTGCTACCTTGCGGGATCTCAGGCAAGTATACTCACTTGCTGCCAAATGGCTGCCTTTCATCACTTGTTACCGATACTTTCCGTTGTTCTGTTCTGCTAGCCTTAGTAGTAGTTGTTTCTGTTACGAACCTATCATATGAATCCTTTAACCCTGATATTGCCTCACCTCCACACCTATAACCATTGCTTGTGCCCGTGTCTTACTAGCATGCTTAGGTTGTTTTGCTCGAGTCTGTTACCCGTTACTTTCTGTTATTACTTCATTATGTTCTGGGGGCTCGATGTTTAATCAATCAATCATGCTAATGTTGCTATTAATAATAATTTGATGATAAGGCACCGGCAGGAGGCCCTTCGTGGTTTTGAGGCCTGCTAGTGTCGACCCTAATAGGAAAAGGGTCTTGTCTATTGATCCATGATGAGCGCACTACCCGCATGTGGGAAGCGAGTATGGGCGCCCCCCTCAATTTGATTCGATTCGCATCTCGTCCAAATCGCCTCATTTAGTTCGGGTTTTCCATTTGCTGCATGCATGATCTTGCGAGCCCTTGGATCCCGGGTGGAACTTTCGTAGTCGGCATATAGGGGGACACGGTCTTAGAGTGCTATGAGGGTCCATTTTCTTCTGGGCTCGATTAGCCGTGCGCCCAAGGTGCTTTGGGATTGATGCGAAGAAGAGTTGAGTTGTGTTGAGTGCCCCGCTTGGTGGAAGGGCCTTTCCATCTGGCGGGTTATTCATGCGTGTACGGCCAAATTGGTGCAACCCTGCAGGGATAATCTTCTCGAGAAGCCGTGTTTTCCGCGGTTATGGATTACTTGGTGAAAGTACTGGCTAACAAGTACTCAGGACAACTTAAACCTAATGATTAACAATCGTACACCCAATGATTAACAACTTGACTAGTAATAGGCTTATTGACACAATAATCTGAACCCTCATTAATCCAACTGGGTGAGTTATCCTCGGATTGCTTCTTCAGATAAGGGGCGAGATCCATGATGGGTTTGTTTGAAGTTATCTTTCAGTTGGTTACAACCCTCGATCTTATCTTCTTTCTGGTAGCCGTAAGTTGTAGTATCTCTCTGTAGTTGGTTAGTGCAGCCTGCTGTCGCTTATTTGCAATAACCCCTTCCTTTCCGTTGATCCCGAAGTATTTGTATCTTGTGATGACTGGCTACGCCGGTATCTTGTGAGTATGGTTTATCCACTTGCCAGTACCTAACCGTACTGACCCACGAATCTTTTTCGTGGCTGCATATTCAATATTGCAGTCCACAGGTTTGAAGTCTGACGACGTTAGCTTGGGAATCCCTCCGGCTTGGCCTGGGCAGGGATTGGACGCTCTCGGTTATCTTCAGGACTCTTAGTCCAATTTGTATCTTGTCCGTAGACGGACGATATGTTGTTTCTTCCGCTGTTATTTGGATCTTTGTATTGTACCAGTTGTATCCTTGACCCGTTTGAGTCATCTTGTATCTATCTGTTTCTGTTGTAAATGTGGAATAGTCGTGAACTGTTGTAATGTTAGCATAAGTGGCAATCTGGAATCGGTTATTATGCGGATTTGGCGGGAATGCTGAAATCTGCATAGTGCCCGATCTCGGGGCGTCACA
>CM054061.1:93900713-94000600 GCA_028641055.1 Alopecurus myosuroides
TTTTTTCCAGAAACACAGTACAAACGCAAGCGTTCATATACACGCGCATACACTCATCCTATGAACGCACACACGCACACCCTACCCCTATGAGCACCTCCAAGAGACCGAGCCGGCGGGTCTTGAGATTGACGAAGTCACCACAGGCGCCTCGCTGTCGACGGGAACATCGCGTCCCACTAGAAGAATATTCCGCCTAAATGCAACACACAGATGTCAAACCTTGTGTTTGAGCTCTCCTGGCCTGAGGGTACAACCACCCTCCTAACTATCCAACCACAGGTTGGTTTGCGTTAACTTTTTTTTTGATAAAGGGATATTTTATTACTTAATGTAATATTACACCCAGCCTTTGCATATCGAGATGCACACAGCCGAAAATTTAAGAACACAAGAAAAATAAGGCGAACTACAAAAGTAAGTAAGATCGCCTAAGGTGCTGGGGGTCCAATCCGCAAATTATGCTGCCACCCATGCTGGGATAAAAAAATCCCTCGCCGTATCCTCCAGTCTGGTACACACCTCCAAAAAAAGGTCCCGGTGCTCCAAACGCTCCAGTGGAACCCAAGTAAGGAGTATAGCTGTAGTCCTGAAGATAATCTGCATGAGAGAAATTTTTATCATTAAAAACCTTGTCATTTCTACACAGCCACAGCGACCAAATTACGGCAAGCGCTGCCACCCTAATAAGTGTCTTAAACCTCTTATCAACACCGTTAAGCCAACTCCCAAAAATGTTGGCAATACTTATCGGTGGATATAAGGTAGAACCTATTTGAATGATCGACCATATAGAATTAGCAACTGCACAATCGAAAAACAAGTGTTTTATTGTCTCATCTTTATGACAGAAAACACATTGTTTACTCCCTTGCCAGTTGCGTCTTACAAGGTTATCTTCAGTTAAAATTACACCACGACGAAGATACCATGCAAAAACCTTAGTTTTAAGAGGTATTTTCATCTTCCAATTTTTATTATTATTTTCAATTGGCATATCCGGTTGTAACAGCGCCTCATACATCGAGCTAACCGTGAATTTACCATTAGAGTGTAAATTCCAACGGAACTCATCCACACCCTCTGTTAGCTGTACTACCATCAAACGATGTAATAGTTCGTTCCAAGCTAAAAGGCGGGGACCAACTAGGTCTCGCCTGAACGTCACGTTTGGTGGGAAGGTTTCCATCACCTTAGCGATAGTATCACTTTTGTGTCGTCCAAGCACTATGTTGTATAAAGCTGGATATTGTTCCCGGAGTGTGTTATTACCTAACCACTTATCCTCCCAGAACCGTATCTCTGAACCGTTTTTAATGGAAAATGATCCCAAAGGGAAGAAGTATTTCTTTGTCGCCATAAGACCATCCCAAAAGTGTGAGTCCCCGGATTTCCATGAAACCTGGGAAAGAGCTTTTGAACCTATATACTTACTCCTCATGATAGTTTGCCAAATCCCATCCTCGTTCAGCAGTTTAAACAACCACTTCCCTAGTAGAGCTCTATTCTTCACCTGAAGGTCATGAATCCCTAGCCCACCATGTTCCTTAGGACGGCATAGCACATTCCATTTAGCCAATCGATATTTTTTCTTCTCACCATCCCCTTGCCAAAAAAATCTTGATCGAAAATAATCTAATCGATGCAAGACTCCTTTTGGTAGTTGGAAGAAGGAAATCATATACAGTACCATATTGGTTAATATTGAACTTATGAGAACCAATCGACCACCCAAGGATAGTAATTTCCCTTTCCAACTAGTCAACCTTGCTTGAAGTCTTTCCTCAACATGTTTCCATTGGGCAATCGTCAGCCTCATGAAGTGAATCGGGATGCCTAGATAATTAACAGGAAAATGACCCTGACCACATCCGAAAAGCTCAGCATATTGGTCAGCATGGTCTCGAGCATCACCAAAACAATACAATTCACTTTTATGATAATTAATCTTCAGACCAGAGAGCTGTTCGAACGCTGAAAGAATCAGTTTCAGGTTCATTGCTTTCTCCAATCATGATTCATAAAGAGAATTGTATCGTCTGCATATTGAAGAATAGACAACCCCCCATCCACAAGATGAGGTATTACCCCTTCAATCTGACCCTCAATTTTAGCACGTTCTATGATTACGGCTAACATATCAGCTACTATATTAAATAATATAGGTGATAATGGATCGCCCTGACGTAACCCTTTTTTAGTTTGGAAGTATGCACCAATGTCATCATTGACCTTTATAGCCACACTTCCCCCCGAAACAAAGTTACGAATCAAAGACCGACACTCTTCGGAGAAACCTTTCATCCTCAGATTCTGGTGAAGAAAAGACCACTTGACTTTATCATAAGCCTTTTTCGAAGTCTATCTTTAATATTACGCCATCCATCTTCCTATGGTGTAGCTCATGTACCGCTTCATGCAATACGACCACCCCATCAAGGATGTTCCTACCTTGCATAAAAGTTGTCTGAGACGGCCGTACTACATGGTCAGGAACCGAATTTAGCCTTAATGTCGCGGATTTTTGGTGGAAATTTTGAAGCACACATTAAGAAGACAAATAGGTCTATATTGTTGAATCCTATCCGCCTCATTAACCTTTGGCAACAAAATTATCTCCCCAAAATTAATGCGAAATAATTCAAGTTGTCCGTCATGCAAATCATGAAACAACTCAAGCAAATCCGCTTTAATCATTTCCCAGAAATGCTGATAAAATTCAGCTGGGAATCCATCTGGACCAGGGGCCTTATTATGCTCCATTAAGAAGACCGCCTTCTTCACCTTCTCCTCAGAGTAAGGGGCGGTAAGATATGCGTTCTCCTCATCTGAAACCTGAGGAATATCATCTATCCGGGATTCATTCAATGTGAAATCACTCTCGTCAGGTTCTCCGAACAGATTTTTATAATACCTCGTAATATAATTTTTAACTCATCATGACCTTCGATTCTGCCCTCCTCCTGATCCAGAGAGTGAATAAGTTTCTTCCTATGTCTGATGTTAGCAATACTATGGAAGTATCTCGTATTCGAATCTCGTTGCAGTATGAATTGAGCTTTTGATCTTTGATACCACTTAATCTCCTCATCACGAAGGATACCCACCATCTCCGCATTTTATTGTTTTTAATTTCAATCTCATCCGGGGACAGGGGTCGCCATTCCGCTAGAGACTCAAGATCATCAATAATCGATGAAAGTCGTAATTTTTCTTTTTTAAGTAATCCAACCAAATGTTTAGCTCATCCCTTTAGGTGTTTACGCAAAGCGTGTATTTTATTGTTCCACCTGTCTAAAGGAGTGACTCCACCGACTGGACGTGCCCATACCATCTTAACCATATCCTCAAAACCATCACGATTTAGCCATCCCAGTTCAAATTTAAACTGGTGACTAGGGTGGACGTGATGGTTCCATGTGGATATTAAAATGGGAGCATATATGATCTGATAATGCTTCAATACGTTCTAGGACCCTTACTGAGTCCAGTGGGAATTTCGATTCCAAATCAGAGTCCATCAGTACTCGATCCAATTTCTCGTATGTCGGCTCTGGGAGATTATTAGCCCAAGTGTACTGTCTCCCAGGCATTGTTGCCTCTTTTAAGTCAAGACTGTCAATTACAGCGTTGAATAAAAGAGACCAATGATTATCGAATCTACCTCTACTCTTCTCATGTGGGAAGCTCAACAAATTAAAATCCCCTCCTATAAGTATAGGGTATGGATTGTCTTTTGCTAGGTTTACCAGCTCACGGAGAAAAGCAGCTTTTTGAGCATCCTGGGCAGCACCATACACAGTGACAAGACTCCATTGGAAGTTATCAGCTTTATTGCGGATGTGGAACTTAATATGAAATTCCCCTTCCGACGAAGCTAACAATTCCATGGTATCATTTTTCACACCGAGTAGAATGCCACCAGATCGTCCCCGAAGTGGACGTGAGACCCAAGTAAAATCCACACCACCAGATAGGCGGTTAAGTAGACTCGATGAGAAGTCACGCTTTCCAGTCTCAGAAGACCTCTGATGATCCCGAATCAAATCAGCAATACGAACATGTTTAGCCAAGTCACGTAGACCTCTGATGTTCGAGAATATGCCATTCATCGGGAAACATTCGGAGTAGTGTGAACTTTAGCCTTTTTCTTAGGCGATTTTTTCTTTCTCAAGGAGTCGGTTTTGGACTTTCGGCTTGATGCTTTAAGATCATAAGCTGAGCTAAGCATAGCCTCGTCGAAACCCCCCTCCGAGATATCCCCAACTAGATGAGTTAGGAGTTGGACATCAATCGTGTCATGCAACTCATCCTCATCCAGTTCGGGAGAAACAGATTTAGCCGAAACTTTAGGAATAACTGTTAACCTGTCATATTCCATCCGTTTGAAGGCTTTAGTCGAAATATCTATCATATCATTATTATTGCCCAAACATAAACCAACCGACGACAACTTTGCAGAAATAGAATCCGACGATAAAGATAAAAAGGATTTATTTCTTGATTCCGTACCTACATAATGGTTGAAGCTCTCGGCCTTCCGCCTCATTGCGCGTGTCATCGCGTCCTCGTCCGTGCATGATGCCCCGTCATGGGAGACGGGATACCTCGTGCTCCTCCTCAGCGTAGACGTGGCCGGGGTCGGAAGAGTCGACGTAGACGACGCCCTCACGTCGCTATCCATAGCGACAATGGCCTGCAGGTAGAGTGACTCCCAGCTGGGCTGAGATGCCCCAGCAGGCAACCGCACTGCCGTGGGCGACGAATAGGCCGTAGCCGCCACCCGGCTAGCCGAGGACCCAGCTTGGCCCACCGGAGAACCACCCGCTCGGTGCAGCCCACCCGCCATGGCTGTCGGAGAGCGCAGCCCGCAGCTAGCTGCCGCCCCGAGCGACGCCGAAGGCGCCCATACTGGCGCAGACCGGACGGAGGGCGACACCCACCCAGGCCCGCCGGAGAACTCCTTGGGGAGCCCACCGAAGCAGCAGGCAGAGCCGCTGTAGCCTCTGAAATGAGCCCACCATCTCCGCGAATAGGCCCTCCAGCAGCCTGCCCAGAACCAGAGAAATAACCTGTTTTTTTTACCAGTTTGTGACATCTGTAGCTTCCTCGCCGTGGCCACTATCTCCTTTCCCCTCGGAGTTTGAGGATTGGTTCAAAGGAGTCACCGCATAACCATCTGGAACCTTCACAGGAGATAGCAGGCTAAGTGACGACGTCCCCGGAATATTGGACGACTCAGCTTGGGGCATAGAAGTATCCCCATGAGTCACTTCAGTCTCACGAACACCGGGAGCGTTCATATTTTCCTCCTCTAAACCATGAGCATACCCCTCCCTATCATTCCCCCTCCACATAAAGGGGTAAAAATCCGGTTCTGGCACATAATCATCAGCCTCCTTGACAAAACGGAATGTGTATCCTTTTAAGAGAAGAAAAGCATCTGATTTCACCACTTTTGATTGGAAGAGATCCACATTAGTCATAGCCACACGGATACGGACAATATTGCGCCTACGTAGTGCCAAAAGATCCACATCCAGGGTCTTACCAATAAGCGTACCGACTGCCCAAATCCCCTGAAAGTGTCGAAGCGGATGAGGCACCCCCGACACATGTACCCAAGTGGTACCAAGATCATCAGTGTGCATCACCTCCTCCATTCTCCGGCCTTGAAGGTAACGCTGGACTGACTATTAGGCACCCGCAACTCAAAGTCATCAACACTATCCAACTCAGGCATAGAAGGGAAATTAATAAGAAAAGAATTCTCATCCTGAGGTAATGCCTCCCATCTCCAAGCAGTCTGAACCGGACACAGCCTAGCCACAAGACGCTGAATCACATCCGCAGACACCGGGGGCCCAGATGAGCCTTGAAGAGACTGTCCGGCAGGTGGCTGAACATGGTGTCTTCACTCCCAATACCTCCTAGACCCGTATACGGCTTCGGCAACCTGAGAATTGGGCAACGGAACGTTGGGTGAGCCACTCTGTCACAAATGAGACAATAGTGATCCACCTTACATTCCTTGGTATCATGAGAGTCCACTTTGCAGAACACGCATCTCTTCTTCTTCTGCCTCGCTATACCCGTACCAGAATCCGCAGCAGCCGTGGGAGCAATAACTTTCCCCGAACCTCTTACCACTACATCTGACCCAGGAGGAGGTACAGACACCGGCGTCCCCCCCCCCCCCCCCCCGCATCCATCTGCTGCACCGCCTTCTTCTTCTTCGGCCTGCGCTTGTTGTTCTTTGGGGCCGGCACCACCGTGCCCAGAGTAAACGGGACGGTTACCACCGAGGCAGCACTCGCTGCTGCCTGTAACTGGGTCGCAAAAGGTGCAGCCGCCGTCTGAACGGGCGTCGCCACGACCGCTAGGGCCGACCCGGGCCCCGCCGCTCGGCCGAACAACATCGGCGGCCTTGTTACCGCTGCCACGGCCGGAGCAGCCACAGTCGCCGTTGCACTCGCCATGGACCGCGCAGGGGCTTGCTGGTTCCCTGCCATCGTGCCTCGAGTCCTCGCAATGATCGCAGCGAACGAGATTGGAAATACCGACCGAAGCGACGTAGGCTCTGGCGATATACGCTCGACGTGCCCAGGTATCTGCGCTGAAGACCGATCCGAACACGTTGCCTTGTTAGCAGATCTCCACAGCCCAGCGAAACGGTGGCCCAGGTAGGCCCATTTCCCATCCCGCCCAAGCGGCAGCGAAGGCCCACCAGCACTTTGACCGCTCGAGAGCTTCCCGAGATCTGGATCTCCGACCCGTCGGTGTTGCCCCGGCGAGACTACCACGTCGACGACCTCCACCGGTTTTGGAAAGAATTGTCCCAAAATCGGCAGTGGCGTGATCCTTGGCGACGGCATGGGGCCCCTCCAGCCCAACCGCACTGGTTTGGTGACCCCAAAGCTCAGCGCCCGTGGCGATGGCCGCTGCATATGAGCGCTCGAACCGGCCGGACTTGGCAATGGCGAATCTTTCTCCCACACCCTGGACGCCGGAGTTGGGTACCCGATGTCATTCCAGAAGTCCGCCGCGATTTCCTCGTCTGTTTTGCCCTCCGCCGGCCGAGCCAACGCAGAACTCGCCGACGGTGAGTCCGGATCCGCCGTCTCGTCCAGCACCGTTAGCGCCGCGTTGAATGGAGCCTGGGATGAGCATTCGTCATCCTCGGACTCCTCCTCCAGAGCAGAGAACCTCGAGCCGCAGGAACCACCCTCCGATAAGCCATGGATAGCGATCGAACCCGCTAGGCCTTCCGGCGGTTTGCGTTAACTAATTTATCTATTCATAGATATATATTGTTATTCAAAAACTACACAACTGAATGCAAATTAATCATAGGCTAGCAGGTGTAATCATATGCACGAAGCATTTTTTTTCCTTGCTTGATGTAGTGCCCATATGTACTTTTTAAATTTACAAAGACATTGTTACAATCCTTTTGCCCTCTGAGATCAAAATGTCCATCATATATGACCGCCCTGGTGTAATATACTTGTCCAAAGTGTATGGAGTGTAGTGATAAGGATTTTTTTCTGAATAATCGATGTAAACTCATATATATGCACTGATTTGTTGCCCAGGATGTGTGCTCGCTCATTTGTCAAACCCTTAAAGGTAGGTTCCCTAATAATCTACCGAGTTATATTTCCGTACGATTCGCGCTAATATTGGCATTCTCGGGTCCATGGAATGGAAGAGATAATAAAATTAATTAGCCTTTGAGCTTCTACTTTCGTTTAGAATTTAGGCATTATTTTTCCCCTTGCTTCCGAAAAAAGAGTCAAGAAACACTAATGGCAACCCTTCGAGTCGACGAAATTCATAAAATTCTCCGCGAACGTATTGAACAATATAATAGGAAAGTAGGGATAGAGAATATTGGTCGAGTAGTTCAAGTGGGGGATGGGATTGCTCGTATTATAGGTCTTGGTGAAATAATGTTTACCTCCGTTCCATAAAACACGGCGTGAAAATTTCTTGCAAAAATACCACAAAGCAAGGCATGCCGCTAGATTTCAGCCAATCTTTCCGTTTTATCCGTGTGTTCCCGCAGCAGAGGACCTGCATGTGCACCGCGCAATTGTCCGGAAAAATTTAGGGGAGAGAGAGGTCAATGACCGGAGTTATGCATGGCACTTATTTTACAGATTGGAGGGATTAGTTACTCCCATTGTTACTCCCATTGTGGCTAGTCTAAACCACCTATGTTACTCCCATTGTGGCTAGTCTAAACCATACAAGCCTTATTTTACAGATTGGAGGGATTAGTTAGGAGCAGATGTAGTTTTAAATATTTTTGCGAGTCCGCAAATTTGTCCTTAATTTTATCTTTTGGGTGCAAGTTCTATAATCTGTTTGTCCATCTCTGTACACGCATCTTGAAACTATATCTTACCTCACCCCTTTTTATTTTTCGTTTTCAATTAATAGGCATAATTGAAAGGTTAAAAACAGCAGGAAAACAGAAAATCTATAACAAGTAGTGCACCACACTCGATGCTGAGTTTGTTGCACTGAAATCTTACACTGAGGCCAATAAACCCAGAGCAGAGCATCAGGGACAAGGCAAACATAGAGTATGATGATGCAATTGTGACAAATGTAAGGTTTTTGCTTTTTGTGATCTGTTTGTATTTTCTCTACAGAGCTACAACCTTTTCTTGACAAGCAACTAAACTTGAATCAGGGTAAGCTTCACTTACTAATTACATTTACAGGTGAGACGATTCTTTTTTATGCAAACGCACATCACCCATGAAGCTTGCGAGATCAGATAGAAGAATGTTGCCGCACCAGGTCGATCTGTTAAGGAGGGCAGAGTAGACAGAAGGTTGGCAGATATAAAATGCTCAAAGCTACAACCAGAGCTCTGCAAATATTTGATGGAATGTTTCAATCCAACTACCTGAGACATGTTTTGTGGTTCCTTCTGGGATGTAACAAAAAATGAGTACCATACATAGTCTTGCTTCTACTATCAACATAGTTATAGGATCAATGCAGGGATGCAACAAATGTGTTTCTTGCATAAAATTTGCCTACAGGTTTTAAACCGTCAAGTGACATATCCACAAGGACTAATATCTCTACTGCTGTGTTTGGTTGCACAGAATTCATCTCTGAATTGGGAAATCTGGAATTGAGGGCCCAATTCTGCCGTTTGGTTGTCCTTGGTATTTGTCCGTGGAATTGTAGTCCAATTCCGAGCCCACACCCGCGCGCGCCTAACTTACCCGTTCGCCATTTCAGACCACAGGACCTCCGTATTCTCTCTGAATTGCAGCACCGCTTCGCTCGCTCCGTCCCGCACAGAGAAGAGAGGAGCTCCGCCGCCGTTGCCACCTCCTCCCTGCCTGCCTGTCCCCGCGGATAAGAGCACCGGGACGCCCTCCTCTCGCTCTTCCTTCCCATGCCTCTCTCCCTCTCTCTCGCTCTACAACGCGCCTGCGCGCGACGAACCCCTAGGTCCGCCGGCCGCCGACACACATCGCTGCCGGTTGGAGTTATCCCTTGCCATTCTGAGCACGCACGAAGCACCGCCGTCTTCCACATCCCCGCCTCGAGCAAGCAGAGGAGCCGGGACGGCCTCACACGCGCTAATCGAGGCCATCTCTCCCGCCGGCCGCGCCGCCTTCCTTGCAAGCTCCCGTCGCCGGCGAGCCCTCCCCGGCCTCCTCGACCCCTCCACGACGCTCCTGGTGAGCACAGGATCCTCCCGGACCCCTCCTTTTGTCCTCTTCCCCTCCGCATCATCCCCGCGCCGCGCGCCTTGCTTCGCCGCCACCAAAGCTCGCCGCCGGCCAACTTCGGCGACCTTATGGTCAGTCCGCCACCACCCCCAAACTCGCCTCAACCTCTTCTACCACACTAGCTACTTTAATTCGACAAATTTCCCTCAAAATCACGGATTGAAGCATCACTGTGAGTGAAATTCCACACAATGTGCATCCAAACAGGATTTAGAATTCCATTGCTCTTTCGATTCTGTAGATGAATACCACGCGCATCCAAACAACAATTGTGGTATTCCATTGAAATCGTTGATTTGGTATTATATTGCCAATTCAATTCAGAGATGAATTCTGTGCAACCAAACACAACATACTACTATTAAAAGAGCAAACTTTATCTTCTCTAAACGCACCCCATCTAGCGTACACAGAATAATACAGACCAACTACACCTCACGATCAGACTCACCAATCAGATCTGACCGTCAATATAATACTAACCCTCACCGAAGAGTACACTTAGCAATTTGCGCCGACGGACGAAAACTCTGCCGAGTAGTTCTGCGCCCCACCAAAATTCACGGAACATCCAAGATCTACGCCCTCGCTGTCCGCCCCTCCAGGCGTGCCTGCCCGCAACCTGGTGCCTCCTCGCCCGGTGCCGAGTGCCGACAGCATCAGAGCAGGAGCAGGAGACGTTGTTGCTCCGCACAATCCACAAGGCCACCGCCGGAGGACGCCGCCACGAATCCTCAAAATTGCCCCGCCCGTTCAACAAATGGTGGTCAAGCCGCCCATCGCACCACCCCGCTTGATGCTGCTGCCTGAACCGCGGTGTTCCTCCCTGTCCTGCTTAGACGAGGACCCCCAACGCCCGGATTCGGCGCCGCCAACCAGTCCGTTCCTCCCGCCGCCTCCTCGCCGTCCCTCCGCTCACAATTAAGGTAGAAGTCGGGAGAAATCTTCCCCTAATCTTGCTGGCTGCCCTGATCCCTTCTTCCTATCGGTAGCTCGCCGTATATGCTATGCACTATGCAGAAGTTTTCCCCTAATCTTGCTGGCTGCCCTAATTCTTATGTGCAGGAACCTCGAGAGATGGTGTTGGTGTATTTTAGCCGCAAGGTGAGTGCCTGTTCCTTGATTAATCCGTTTACACTTTGAAGTGATTGTCATAGATTAATGGATATAGTAGAAGACATGCAGCTGCTTGCTGTCGACGAAGCAACACAAAAAAGGAGAAAGGACTTTCATCCTTGGGTTCATTCATACTTTGCTTTTCTGGTTGTTCTACTTTTCTATTCATCTGAAAGTTATGCAAATCTAAGCCTACTATTTTAATAAGAAACGGATGGGGATCTGTCAACTAGGCTTCATATAACTTATCTTAACGACAAGGCAGTTTGGAGCTGGGTGTTGCTTGCAACTTCAGATAATATTTACAAGTTACTCAATGCATCTTTATTTTTATGGTTTATAAATATGTAAAGGAAATAAAAGTAATGTTCAGGTAAATGACTTAAGAAAATATTATTACCATGGCCGTGCAGTAGATGAACTAGGAGTCTTTGAATAATTTCAGTGAGCTTCTGGATGTTTTCCTCCTGTGCCAGTTATCTGCAAATCATTAAAACTCTTTGACCGGGAAATCGCAAAAGTATAGGTAGGAATGGCTACTGGTACTGAAACTTGCACATTATAGGAACGGACACTCAACTGATGTGTAGAAAATAATCTTGCATAAAATGCTATAGTAGTTGTTTTGGAATATTACTCATGGAATTATTTAACCCGAATGTAGTGCTTTGCCATTTTAGAGTGAAGGGCATGCAATATTTTAACTGAAATTATTGTTAAACACGTTAGATATACAATGCAAATTTCAGTACATATGCAGCTTTACACAATATATTTAGCTTGGACTCTTGGTATGTTCACCAAAATGTGTAATGTTCCTTCTTTGCCGCTACAGGGGATACAATATTTTTTTATCTAACCTAACATAATTTTCGGGTTGTGCCTTGCTAACAATTAACAGAAGATGTTGAGTATTCCACATATACTTGGGATATCCTTAATGCAAGATTAACATGGTTTGTGTACCTTTATTGCTAAAACTATCGACACAAAGAGAATATATATATACTCAGTATTTACAGAAGCTTGTAGTTCTGGACTGGAGGCGACGAGGATTATCGATGAGCCCACTGCTGCTCTTTATCATAACAACAAGGACGGCCTGCTGGTTGTATTAACCGGAACACTACAATCCCATGAAGAGTCAAACTTTCGCCACCGCTGCAGTCTCTAGGTAATCAGACACTAACAATATAATCAGTCTACAAATTGTTAGTTGAAAAAAGATAGAAGTTAAATGTAAAGTTTCTGTATTTCCCCTAAATGGACTAGCTTTATCCTTCAAATATTCGTTTTAATAAAAACTACTTTCACCTTCTGCAATATTAATAGTAGCAAAAATAAGCCTTCGGGCATGTGTATCGGACGTTGTGGCATGGTATCTTTTCTTAACCAGACGTAACCAATCAAAAGGTAACAACATGTCTGTAATAGAACATTCTGATGCCAACTCCAGCTCTGATAATCCAATAAGCATATATCGCGAAGACTCCAACTGTGTTGGGTCAATAAGTTCCATTCAGTATCTCACCTGGAAAAAAAAAGGGAAGGGTGTAAGAGCTGAACTATGGTTGTACGAACTCAGTAAAGCACGAGAAAACCACTTAAGTACTGAAGTATAGACTATTGATTCTTACGATGAACACTAAATAGATATATTTTTTGGAGACATGGAAAAATAGGTGAAGCAACATACGGCCAAACCATTGGAAAGACTTCCCTTATATTGCCAAGTTAAAATAGATTTGTGACGTGACTTAGCTATGAGACTGAATATTTATTCCTACTCTCATGTAAGATCAAAATTAGTCAGGAAAAACATTCTCAACTGTGTATTCTAAAAGTGATGCATTCACAAATAGATATATGGATTGAATATTGGGATCGGACCTAGAAGTCAGGGGTGCATCGCTTGTGCGGTTTTCTGTCCTGTGCTAAACATGCCATGGTTCAGACATATCTCTTCCGAGATGATCACTTTGAACAGAGCAGTCGCTGCTAGAAATAAATGATCACTGAAATATTGGGGACAGTCTACTTTGTACAATTGATTCCCGCTTCAGGATGGAGAGTGTTCAGGGGTGCATCGCTTGTGCAGTTTTCTGTCCTGTGTTAAACATGCCAAGGTTCAGACATATCTCTTCCCAGATGATCACTTTGAACAGAGCAGTCGCTGCTAGAAATAAATGATTACTGAAATATTGGGGACAGTCTACTTTGTACAATTGATTCCCGCTTCAGGATGGAGAGTGTTCTTTAGTATTTAGAAATGGTTGCTGATTGTTGGAGTATAAATGCATGTGTTGCTTCTCTTGTCAGAATTACCAATGATTTGACCAGACCAGAGAGGTGCATAGCCGAAGCCTCGATCCTGGATGATCTCGGAATTCTTTCTCTGCCGGAATTCTTTCTCTGCCGGAACTCAGGTCCCATCACAGGATAAGCAGTTAACACGCTCTGCTGGAAGATTACTTCCAGTTTGTTTAACAACTTAAAAATTATGAGGCGGTCTTGTTTTAATTAATCTAATGTGATTAATTTACATAAACTGGTTGTTTCCTTTCTACGTTTTTTCTCTGCGCATAACGTCTATGAAGCTTAATTTGATTACGCTCTTAATTGCATTTTATTTCATATCGATTCACCTTGGTCTTCTGGGTGTAGTTTGATGGACAATCTGAGATGGTACCCTGAAAAGGAGGCCAAATCACTCCCACAAGGTTTATTAATCTAGGACTTCTCTGAATATTAGATGTCAAAGAGGTTAGTTATTTAGTTCTGAACTTCTCATCCCGTCCAAGCAAATTTTGCTCAAGCAATTTTTTTACCACTCATTTATACATGTAGAAATAAGGAAATAGGAAATTACAGAATGTATCTAAAGACTATGAAGGCGTTGTACAATTTTTTCTTTATTTATACGATGTTTACAGTGTCCTCTAAGCTTTGTACAATTTATTCATGCCAGCTCTTTTTTCAGAGAAGCAATGCTTTGAATAGAACTGCTAATATCTCTATTATCAGGAGCAGTCAGGGTGGCCGCATCTCGATGTCCACACAGTGTGGTGGTCATGGTAATGGACCAGGGAGAGGGAGCTTGAGGGAGCAGACGTTGGGGTGGACGTGGAGGTAGACGGTGCTGGCAGTAGAGAGGTCTCCCTGGTGGTTATTCGGAGCTGAATCTTGGCCATGAGGAAAGGAACTGGCAAGGGAAGAATGTGCAGGTGCAGCGAGGGGCAGTGTGCCACATGCACAGTGGAGGCGCACCAAGGGGAAGCACTGTAATTGAGCGAGCATGATTTTTGGTTATTGATGTCTTGAATTGCGCAGTGTTGGCACAGATTCAGTATAAACTTGCAGCTCAAAATCCATGTTGCCAAATGCAGTTTCCTGTAATGCTAATATTCAAGGAAGTTAAGCTTTTAATTTTCAACCGTAACATAGTTCATGCTTTCCATTTTATTCCTAATGATACACTCTAGAAATAATGTTATGCAAGGCGGTTCACAAAATAGCTTGTAGCCTCAAAGAGCTTAGGAAGACGTGGATATGATTAGGTTGAAACATTCTGATTTTTTTTTTGAGCTTGATAGTCATGTTACATACTGTGGAAATAATGAATTCTTGATTAATTTGCTAAAATTTCATTTCAACTTGTCATGCTAATTAACCTTTGGTATATCTGATGACTACCAATGATAATTAATTATCTTCCTCCCATGTGGTTCTTGTTATTGTTGTCTTGTTGATCAAGTGATTGGTTTTCACATGAATTTGGGAAAATAAATATAGAATCATGCATCAAGTTTGGAGTAACCAAAGTCAGTATGTTTCTATATATTGTGAATATATGGATTAATAGTGGAGGTCGTGCATTGCACGTGCACGTCAACTAGTATATACAAAGGATGTAAAAGGACCATACTTTTGTATTCTGATGCAATTTTTCCGATGAGATTGTATGAAATTTGCATGTCTACTACCTGATCATATCTGATATTTTTGTAAGTTCAGTACTAGGATATGTTCTATGTTTTCTGCTGGGATGTAACAAAAGGGACGTATCCTTGAATGATTTGAATTCTCTCAGCCAGTTCTATTACATGTGTTCTTTCTTCGCATGTAAACCAGTGTAGAAAGAAGACGGATGAGTTGCATCATGCGGAGGTGGAAACAAATGCGGTAGAATCTGATAACTCACATGCTCTTCTCCTGCGACCATGATGGTTCTGTTGGGGATGCAACAATGGGCGAGAGGATGGACGTCAGCTAAACGAATATACTTTAGCTATAAGCTCCGTGGACGGCAGCTCTTTTGAGGGCATTTGCCGCGCTTGGAGTCGCTGGTAGTGGGGCTTCGCTGGTCTGTGTCGCTGTTTGTGGGCCAGTTGTCACCTTCTTGCCTAGGTGCCGCTTTCCTTTGCGACCCGAACCAGACCCCACCTCTCGGTCCTCTCCTCCTTCCGCTTTCCCTCTGTGCTAGGGTTTCCGGCCGCCGCTCGCCCAGTTGAGGTCATCAACCACGCATCTCCTCCCCGGCACCTCCTTGCCTTAGGTCGTCAGCCACATCAAGGTTTTTATCTCCGCGCGGCTGTGGCCTGTGGGTGCTGCCTCAATGACGGACGACGACATCAGGTGACCGCTGCGGAGGTCGCCTCTGTCGGCGCGGTGTGAGGCGATACTGAGGCTGGGGAGCGGGGATTCTAGGTGATCTCCGGCAGCCGTGCGCGTTGCCTCGATGGCGGACGGCGACAGCGGGACGAGCGCAGTGGAGGTCGCCTCCGCTGGTTGCGGCGAGAGGCGAGATCGAGGCGCGGGCGGAGCTTGTAGGAGACGGCGGATGGAACTGGGCAACAAGAGGCGACCGCGACCAGTGGCTATATCCGGGTTGAGTTCCTTCGTCCTGTTCTCGAATAATGACCCGAAAAGAGTTTTCAGTCCACAACTACTTTTGAAGAGAGTTTTGAGTCCACTGCGACTTTTTCGTTCAGCTTATGTCGTAGCTTCAATCGTGAATTTGTACCTTGGATCTATCTTTAGCTTCAGTTCATGCATACATGTAACTACTGCTATTTTCAGTTTAGTTTATGTCCAACCTTCAGACCTTAAAACCTTAATTGCTCTTATCAGGCATAGTGTCACCCGTAACCTCGCTTTCAGTTCATACCTTACATGTAATGCCCAATAAATCATTAAACTGAGAATTTAATATGACCAACCTTTTGAATATGTTTTTTATGGAGTTCGAGTTAATGCCTATTGCCAATCTCTCCCACAGTTTAATGTACTCTTGCTGGTAGTCGTATACGAGGTGAACTGGGAATGCTTGTCCTTCTGGATATTAATACCATTGCTCATGAAAACCCTATGGTATATCTATACATGTAGTTTCATTTCATATTATGTATTTAATCACTAGTAGAGAAATGCCATTCTATGGAATGGCATCTGTGGCGCATCTATAATGCGTGCGCCATAGAAAAGAAATTTTGTGGCGCATGGTCACGGTTGCGCCACAGAAATTTCCAATTATGTGGCGCATCAATACTGCGTGCGCCACAGAAACAGCGTGGGACCCACCCCAATCAGTGGACTGTGTGTCAGAAGCCCCATTATTATGGCGCACCCCACCTGGTGCGCCACAAGAAATGCCATTTCTGTGGCGCACGGTTGTGCTGCGCCACAGAAATGCCATATTCTGTGGCGCATTTTGACAGATGCGCCACAGAATATGGCATTTCTGTGGCGCAGCAGAACCGTGCGCCATAGAATAATGTGTTCGTGCGCCACAGAATTATGTGCACTGTGCACATAAAGATGGCAGCCCCCTCTCCCCCCCGCCCCACTCACTTCATTCCAAGTGGATGTTGCTCACTCGCCTCCCCCTTCTCTCCACTCCATTTTTACACATTTAATTCTCCTTTTTTGGTAGGTGAACCTATTTATTCGATGTATAATTGTTGGTGAAGTTTCTTGTTGTTGGGGGGGCCTAATTACTTGCATCTATACTCCGGTCCCTTCCTCTCCTCGCTCTTTTCGCGTGTCGGTATCGAATCTACTAGGTGAGTATAGTTGGAGGTGCATATGTCTCGTGTGGCCATCGATCGATGTGTATGGGTGTTTGTCATGCATGTGCAGGTGGACCGATCGATTGTCGCGCGTGTGGGCGGTCATGGTGCATGGATGTTTGCCGAAATGTTGATTCACTTCCATTTCGGCAAACTTTTGCACCCCATATGTCCTACTTATAGGAGAGGTCATGCCGAATTTTTCCGGCGACTATGCATGCATGTTGTGGTTCTAATTTTCTGCTCTCTATGTGTCTGTGCAGGCAACCATGGTACTAGAAATGAGCTCTGCTCGAATCGCTAGATACAAAAAAGACGCGAAGGCGGACATGATTCGGTGCAACAGGCGGCAGATAAGATGCCCGTGTCGATCATGCAAACTCGTGCGCTGGATTGACCTTGATTCCGGACAATTGGAGGAGCACCTTCTCAGACGCGGTTTCTTTGACGACCGCAACCACGTGGCACCGCCGGCAACAAAAGTTGTGCACGAAGAAGAGGGCGAGCGAGGTAACGAAGGAAATGACGGCGAACAAGATCATCATGAAGAAGGATATGTCGGCGGAGAAGATCGACATGACGATGAAGGCGAGAACACGGAGACCCCGCTAATTTCGGCCTTGCGGGACTCTCATGTTCAGGATCTGCTGCTTAAGGAGACGAGCAACGACATAGCTGCAGCTAGGGAGAAAGCCAAGCTGGCGCAAATGGAGATAGACGGGGTGACTCCGTTGTTTCCTGGGTGCCGCCCCGAGGATACGCGGTTGCATGTAACGCTTGCTGCTCTGAAGATGAAGACGCAAAACAAATGGACCGACTCGAGCTTCAACAAGAACTTGAAATTCTGGCACGATCGCCTTCCCGAGGGGAACACATTGCCAAGCAGTATCAACGAGGCTAAGAAAGTCGTGTGCCCTCTTGACCTACCTCACGAAAAATTTCACGCCTGCATCAATGATTGTGTAATTTATCGGGGGGAGTACAAGGACACAATCACATGTCCGAAGTGCGGCCACAGACGATACAAGTGTGGAACCAACAACAAGAAAATTCCTCGAAAAGTGGTATGGTACTTTCCTATCACTCCCCGTCTTCAACGGTACTACGTGGACCCTAAGGAAGCAAAGCTCATGCAATGACACGCGAAAAGGGAGAAGCCGGAAGAAGATCCGGAGAAGGGCTATATCATGTCACATCCTGCAGACGCTGCCCAGTGGGAAGCATTGGACATAGCTTTCCCGAGTTTTGGGGGCGACGCGAGGAACGTCAGGCTGGGTATGAGCACCGATGGACTCAATCCATTCGGCAACCAGAGTAGCACACATAGCAGCTGGCCCGTGTTTGTATGGCCTTACAACCTACCCCCGTGGCTGTGCACCAAGCAAAAGTACATACACTTGAGTATTCTCATCCAGGGGCCAAAACAACCAGGTGTCGACATGCATTTGTATCTCGGGCTGCTGAAAGACAAGTTAGACACGTTGTGGAAGACGCCACCCCGTACGTGGGACGCGTACACTAGAGATTATTTCCATATGAGAGCCGCGTTGCTGACGACGGTCACAGACTATCCTGGTTACGCGTATGTATCTGCCCAGGTCGGCCACGGATTCTGCGGCTGCGTGAAGTGCATGGACAGGACCCCGCATCTCCAGCTACCAAGGGATCCTGGGTCTTCGAAAACCGTGTACCCAGGGGCTCGAAGGTGGCTTCGCCTGGATCACCCGTGGAGAAAACGCGGTGAGTTGTTCAATGGTAAAGACGAGCCCGATGGAGCCCCGCGCACGTGGAGCGGCGAAGAAGTCGACGAGCTTCTGAAAAATTGGGACGAGTGCCCTTCGCCGGGAAAGAAGCGACCCAAGCCAGAGCCGCTACTGGGTGTATGGAAAGCGAGGTCTGTTTTCCACGACTTGGAGTACTGGCCAGTCCTCCACGCGCCTCATAGCCTTGATGTGATGCACATTACGAAGAACGTTACGGAGAGTCTGCTTGGCACTATTTGCAATTCGGAGAAGTCCAAGGATGGGCCGAAAGCAAGATACGATCTAAAACATTTTGGCATTAGGAAAAATCTACAGGTCCCCGCCGATAGTGATGATGATGATGACGATGAGGATAAGACGGAAGGGACTCAACGTCCTCCCCGCAAAAAGGCTAAGAAGAACACCGTGGTGCTTCCCGCTGCCTGCTTCACATTGAGTCCACCGGAGCTTGAGCAGTTTTTCAGGTGCCTCCTAGAAGTCAAAGTTCCTCACGGATACTCAGGGAGTATAAGCAGATATCTGGACTTAGCGAAGAAGAGGTTCACCGGGATGAAGTCTCACGATTGTCATGTGCTCATGACGCAGATACTTCCTGTTGCGATCCGAGGGATAATGGACGAGCATGTCCGTGATACGTTGTTTGGCCTTTGCAACTTTTTCGACGTTATCACCCGGAAATCGATCGTCGTGAGGCAGCTCAAGATGCTACAGGATGAGATCGTGGTGATACTATGCGAGCTCGAGATTTACTTCCCGCCGGCATTCTGTGATATATGTGTATATCTTCTTCTCCATGTCGTTGATGACATCAGGCATCTCGGCCCGACGTTTCTGCACTACATGATGCCGATGGAAAGGCAGAATGGTGTCCTGAAAGGATACGTTCGCAATAGGGCCCATCCAGACGCAAGCATGGCCAAAGGATTTCTAACCAACGAGTGCATCTCTTTCTGCGACAATTACCTAAGCACCGAAGACGATCAGGATGTCGATTTGTCCACCAGGACGCACCTTGGCAGGCTCAACGGAGTCGGTCACCGCGAGGGCTGACGCGACGTCCATGTCGGCATTCAAAAACGACGCGACGACTTTGAAAGGGCTCACCGGGTCGCGCTACAGCACTTAAAGTTGATCGAGCCTTTCGTGGAAGAGCACAAAAGCTTAATCAATCAGAATTATATTGAAATGGGCGGGCCGGGGAAGATGGGAGACGTAACCAAAGAGCACAACTCCTGCTTCACGCGTTGGTTCAAGCAAAGTCAACTGATTGAAGCACGGAGAAAAATGCCTTCTACGGAAGATGAAAAACTCATATACATCTTATCACAGGGCCCCGGGCATAACGTAAGGACCTATCAGGGGTACGACATCTCCGGTTACAGATTCTCCACCGAGGACAAGGACATGAGTAGCGAAAATCAAAACTCAGGAGTAACTATGCTATCATATGGCGATGCCGAGACTAATGTGGAAGAAAGATACTTCGGAAAGATCGAGGAGATATGGGAGCTCAACTACTGCGGAGAGACGGTGGTGCCAATGTTCCGTGTGAGATGGGCCAAGAATGTCAAGAAAGAAGGACGGTATTTCACCACAATGGTTATACCCGATGCCAAATCGAAGAACGCATCCGCGAAAAATGAGCCATGGGTACTCGCTAGCCAAGTTGACCAATGCTTCTTCATCACCGACCCGTCAAGGCCTAGCCGTGTTGTCGTGAGGAGGGGCAAGAGGAGCATCATCGGAATGGAAGGAGACGCCAACGAGGAAGACTTGGACAAGAACGGTGATCCGAAGATCGAGGAGGAGTTCGACAAGCACTTCGACGTGCCTACTACTGGTAAAGTAAGAAGGAAGACATCCCTACCTACCCACGGTTGTCCGTTCACGCGAAGAAATATCAAGGTGGCCGGCATAAAGTATTCAGTCGCCAACAAAAAGGGCAAGAGACGCTAATTAAGCTAGATCGGAACTGAGAGGAAGAAGACTTTTTTGTGTACATATGCGCATGTGTATGTGAGACAACCATATGTGTGTGTGAGACGTTATTAAAAAAATATTCTAATATAATTAAAATGTGTGTTTTATTTTTGTAATTGTAATTTACTGTTTTCTTTCTTTAATTATAATTGAATAAAATATTAAAAAATGTGGGGGAATATCAAGATTCGAACCTGGGTGTTGATAATCTCACAGCAAACCACTGGACTAGTAACACATGTTTGTCAAAGTACAACGGCGCGTATTTTTATTGTATCTATCCACAGAATTCTGTGGCGCATTGTCTTGATGGTGCGCCATAGAAATATCTACGGCCAGTGACATGTGGCCCCGCATACTTGGCCACAGAATAGGCCCAAGCATTTCTGTGGCGCACCGCTAGAAGCATGCGCCATAGAATTCTAACAATTCTGTGGAGCACATGCTCGTGGTGCGCCACAGAAAATGCCTCTTTGCCAATGACATGTGGACCCGCCTGGTCATCTTCCACACTTAGCAGTTTTCATCTCAGTTCTTCCCCTCTCTCTCGCGACGAACACCACCGGAGGTACCTCGATCGATCCCCTTTGATCTTCTCGCTCGCGCTCGCCGCCGTGGAGGATGCGGGTGGAGGAGGAGCCTAGGAGGAGGAGCGTCGCGCTGGACCTAGCTAGGAGAACGAGCGCCGCGCCGGCCGTGACCTAGCTACTAGAGGAGCGCCGCGCCGTCCCCGTCTGCATCGACACCGTCTTCCTCGACAAGCCTTCCACCTACAGGTAAGCCCCCGGCCCTCTTCTCCCTCTGCCTTCCACCTACAGCGCGTCCACGCGCGCCAACGTGGCCACCTACAGTTGTGCTCTGCCATGGCAGTTGTGCTGATCTGCCATGGCAGTTGTCTTTATCATTTTGTTGGAGCTTATCTGTATCATCTGGAGGAACAGAGGGAGGATGCGTGATATGCAATCTGCCGTGTATCATGTGGTAGCTTTTGCACGCGGTTTTTAAAGTGGCCACAACTGCAGAGTGAGAGTGTGAGCTTGCTGTTTCTTCAGCAAAGTACATCAGCAAAGTACAACTGCAGAGTGAGAGTGTGAGTTTTAACTTTGTAATGATAAGACATGCCTGGTACATCAGCAAAGTGTTCCTCACTGTTGAGCTGGTAGCTGTAGGTTTTTTGTGCAGGTTTTTCTTTTTGAGATGCCAAAGTTTCGCGAGGAAGTTGATTCATTTCCTTCCGAGCGAATTTCTGGCACTCTCATACATAGGAAAATTAGCAAAAGTCATGCCAAAATTTTCTATGAATTTTATACTTAGTAGCTTTATCTGTTCTAATTTTTCTATTAATAACCTGATCATTGCCTCTTAAATGAATAAGTATTGCAATCAATCTTCTATCTAAGCAAATAGCTACCCTCTCTGGCTAGCTCTTTAATTCTTTATTATTACAAGTTCTTGAAAAAAATCTTTATTATTAGTATGATATGATGTTCCCTTAATAAGTTTTCACTTGAAAATACTAGTAGTAGCATTTTCCTTATTGTTGCACCTTAGCGGTTTCCCTGAATGTTAGATCATATCATATGACGATAATGCAAATGTTTTTTTTTGCTCGAGTACAGTACGCAGTACTATGGTTTAGTGTAGGACCTCTAGATGTGTTTGGTGACCGGAAATAGAGATAAGCTGGTGAGGGTCCTTGAAATGTATGCACGCCATTAGGAAGAAGTTTCTAGCTGAGAATGTAGCTAGCTGAAAGGGATGTGCACATAATTAGTTTATTTTGATTGACTATATAAATGAAACTAGAAAAATACGATACTGCCAGCTTCTTAGGGTTAGTGTTTAGCCAAATTCTAGCTTGTAGTGGCTGATGTGATGGGGAAGGTGATGTAAAGCTAGAAACAATTATAAACAAATTGCGTCGGTAGGTGTCTATCTTGATATCAACTGGGGCTTGTCCTTTTCATGTCCCGATTTCCTGAGGCAATTGTAATCTTTGTAGCATTGAATAATAGCTAGTAAACTGACTTGAAGATGTACCCCGAGCTTCAAAACTAGTCATCACGAAGCCTCAGGAAATCACGAAGCTTCACCAGCGATACACGTTCCCGGAGCCGTTCAACAAAATGGTGGACTCTTTAGCCATCACGAAGATGAGCACCGCGTTGAGCAGCTGGAAATCCAGGGTGAAGAAGAAGATTGAAAAAGGTAAAAGCTGGGAGGAGATCAGTCGAACAGACCCGACGCTTGAGAAAGAAGATTTCGACATATTTAAGGCGTACTTGAACACCGAGGAGTGTAAAAAATGGACAAAATGGGGCAGGATATGCGGGAACAAAACATAGGGCACCAACATTGCGGAAGCGGTGGTTACCGAGGAAAACAGCCTATTTGGGAGAAGGAGGACCGCGAGATGGAACGTCTCGAAAAAGATAACCCCTGGCACAAAGTCACGGATATACAAGTTAGGAACTTTGTCCGATCCCGGTACTTCTTAGACTGGAAGACGGGGGAATTCGTGACGAAAGACGAGGACGTGAAGGAATTCGAGAAACATTTGGTAAGGACACATATATCTCAAGTACATGTATATTGCATTGATCTAATAATTAGGTAATGGGCTCACCTTAATTTCCTTTTGTCCGAAGGAGAGGGAGTTGCGGAAATCTGACTCATCCGAAGGGTCGACGAGTCGGTGGGACACGCCTTTCAACAGAGCGACGAACGCATACAAGAAAAGGCCGTTGGATGCCCCGCCGACGTCAGCTGGCCGTATCTCCGGCTTTGGGCTAAACATGAAGGTAGCCGAGTACTACTCATCAGATGCCAATTCGTCGAGAAAGAAGAGGAAGACGACATCGACTAAGGATGATCATGAGGTCGCGGAGCTGAAGAAGCAGATGGCGGCTCTAGAGAAGAAACTTGAGAGCAGAGAGGTGGACCCTGACACGCTCAACAGATTAGTGGATGAGAGGCTCAAGGAAGTCATCCCCCTGGGCTGATGGAGGGGATAGCTTCTTGGAATGCGGGGGGTCAAATTGGACCGATCCATCTGCCCACCTTCGTCAGCAGCAACTCAAGCATGAACCAGCAAGTGCCGTCGCAACAGCTGACCCCCCAGACGCCGGCGCCGCTCCTTCTGGTCACATCGCCGCCCCCTTCCGTAGCAATGCCGAAGAATGATGGGCCGGCCGCCGGCACCGTCGGCCTTGTCTCGACACCCGCCGAGCTTGACGCCATCACCAAGGTAACTAATTAGTTAGTCGTGATCTAACTACGCCTTCTCAAGATGATTGTCATCTCATGATGCCTGGTATGTTGCCCAACAGGACGAACCTTGCGTACTCCTGCATCGTGTGGTGCCCGGCGGAGAGTTGGTGGATGTTGCTACCGGCACTATTATACAACCCATGCAACGCACTATGCACCACTCTCGAATGGACGAGAACGTGATGAAGGTGAAGTTGGCCAATGTAGTTCCGGAGTATCGCGACGTCCTCCCCCCCTTTCAACCTCCAGGCTGCGACGAGGAGGACAACTTGGTACTTGGAGAGTGCACGACTTGGGTGATGAAATGGCCGAAGAGCCAGATTCGTCTTGGGGGGGGGGTCTTGTGATCAAGCGCAACACCGGCGCCACATCCCCTATGGCCCCGCCGAATAAGATCGTCCGGCCCACGAAGCAAAGAGCCCTCCAGACAGCACCCAAGGCCGCCGCCCCTCAGAAGGAAACAGTAGTCGTCGCCACCACCACCCAGAAGGAACCGGCGGTTGTTGCCACCACCACCCAGAAGGAACCGGCGGTTGTTGCCACCACCACAAGGCACAGGTTGTTGGGAAATATGCCGCAACGACCGGCCAAAAGATCATCAAATGCAGTTGTGCCTCAACCGCCGGCATCACAGCCGTCGGCATCACAGCCGCCGTCACCACCAAAGGACGTGGACAACCAGTTTGCTGGAGCCGCCGGTGTCGAAGACTATCATTACGATGACAATGTCGACATCAATGCCTACTTCAACACGGGCTACAGCCAAGATAGGTACATGCCTGATATGAATCGTGACGATGAAGCCTTCCGCAGTCACGACGATCAACCTAGACGTACTGAAGTCACGCAGCGCCTGACCTACCCGGAGGGTACAGTATTCAGCCCTGGCACAATGCATAAGACAATCGTAGGGTCGTCCCGAGCACCCGCACCCCCAGCTCCCTCACTTCCAGCTCCCGCAGCAGATCAAGCCACCGCCAGCAAGAAGATTAGGAAGAGACCTGCTAAAAAGGTCCAGCATACTAAGATCTTGGCCGACGCCTTGGTACAACCCCGTAAGGATGGCTTGACCCGCTTGCATGAAGCTGGGAAATCGATACTGGGTCCGGACGAGATACATGGGGCAGCTGGACCAATGCTCACATTGCAGAACATTATCGTGATGCTAGAGGGCCTCCTTCTTCAAGACAAGTGTCCAAATTACCCTGTGTTCACGGTCAAGGTGCCAGAGGGCCCGGACTTCGTCTATGAAGACCCCGCGGGACTGTTCTTCATAGCGTATGAGGATATCTTCAATCTGTTTCACTTGAGACGGCTGGACTATAACTTGGTCCGCCTATACGCGCTCAATGCTCAGCTGCAAATCCAGCGAGAGTTACCCCCTCACGTTATGGTAGCGGATCCCTACTACATGCGTGATAGCCAGCTGGAGGAAGGATCAAGTACACGGACCAAGGCAGTGAAGTACCTCGAGAGCTTCATGTTGAGAAACAGTGAGAACAAGAGGGACATTCTTTTGCCTGTCTTCCCCGAGTAAGTCTCGCGACCGTCGTAGCTAATGTTTTTTTTCTAGATTTCATCCATTGCTTATCCTGGATTCAATTGCATGTGTTGAGCAGGGACACATACTGCACACTCATCGTGCTTTGCCCATAGTGGTCACTTGCCCAATACTTCGACTCGTCGAATGTGACGAAGAGGAAAGACTACACCAGAATAAGGGGTGTTCTCGATGAGGCTATCAATGGCTATGCCCAAAATGGAGGCACATTCCAAAAGAAACAAGAATGTATCAGGCCGGCTACTGGCAAATACGGGTTCAGGCACGTGACCGAGTTCCCCTGCATCAAGCAGCCGGCTTGGAGCACGAAAGAGGCCTTCTATGCCCTCCATCACCTCAAAGGGATTGTCCGCGATGCAAACAATTTGAATCATCCTTCTAGACTCCGAGACTGGTCCAACAAAATGGCGGGGGAAATCTCACAGGAAGATCTTATACAAGATTTTCATCGCATCAAAGTCAAGTTGTCGGAGATAATCATTGAAGATGTCACCAAAAAGGGAGGGTCCTTGCACCAACCCACAGGGTTATGCCAAAGGGATATCCAGGAACGCCTAGAGCGGCAGGCTGATCGTAGGACGTGGATGACCAAGGACCTATATAAGTCGTTTCCGGCGCCGCTCCAGTTAAGGTATCGTGGATCGAGGTGTGCGTAGCTAGCTACTATTAGTTTGTTTAACAAAATTTGCTTAACTTATATAAGCCTAGCTACTATATTAGTTTAGCTCTAAACTTAGGCCTAGCTAGCTACTATTAGTTTGCTCTAAACTTAGGCCTAGCTAGCTACTATTAGTTAGCTCTAAACTTAATTAGGCCTAGCTAGCTACTATTAGTTTGCTCTAAACTTAGGCCTAGCTAGATTTATGTTTGTATATCTTTGATGTTTATTTTTTGTTTCCTTAGTTGTTTTTTGTGAACATATATGCCTTAGTTGTTTTTTGCATTATACTTACTAATATGCTTTGTGTCTATCTATATAGATGACGTACTACGTGGTGTTCGAGTGTCGGGTTCCAGGAGTCTATGACGAGTGGAAGGACTGCAAAGCACAGGTCGACAAGTTCAGCGGCAACTGCTATAAAGGATACGAGACTAGACACGAGGCGGTTGCGAAGAGGAGGGACCACCAGTCGAAACAGAAGAACAAGATGAAGACCTCCATCAAGCTACCGTTCTTGCTCACCATCGTCGCCGTGCTTGTAGTCTATTTCATCTTAGCTTAGGCCTTATCGAGTAACTATGTGGTGTCATGTTCGATGAACTATGTGGTGGCATGTTCGATGATGTTTGACTATGTATCACTATGTTCGATGAACAAAATTTGATACTTTTGCACTATGGATCACTATTGTATATTATGTTATTATCGAGTAATGTGTGACTTATATCTTTGTCAAATATCACTTCTATGTTTATATATTTGTGAAATATCACTGCCTGTATTCAAACTGTATAAATCCTGTAATATAGCTGGTATTTATACCTGGTATTTATACCAGAAACAATTTAAAATTCGAAATACAACAGATATTTCTGTGGCGCACCGTAAAGCATTTCTGTGGCGCACCAGGCGCGGATGCGCCATAGAATCCACGTTTTTTGTGGCGCACTGGCTGGGTGCGCCACAGAATCCACGTTTTCTGTGGCGCACGGGCTGGGTGCGCCACAGAATATATTTTTATGGCGTGTATTCTGTGGCGCACCACTGTGGCCCCAGGGTGCGCCACAGAATACAGTTTTGGTGCGCCACAGAAGGGGGAATCTGTACTAGTGAATATAGTGATTGAATCCTCTAATAGTGAGTTGATGTATCGTAACTTGGTATCATGCTTCAACTCTTTATAGAGAACGCCCAAGCTATTATTGAATTCGAAAAATATTTTGTAAAGCTGCATATTACATGGAGTAACTCTCACCTGAGAATCAAATAAGACTACCTTTTTGTGGCCCTGGATACTTTGTTGTTATTAGTTCATTTGAGAAATTCCGATTACGAATGGAACTAAGTATGAAAACACATAAACACAAAGACATGCAAAGTATTTGGATATGCTGATCCTCTGTCATACTTTAGCATTTGGTGTTGCCGCTTGTGTGTAAGTTTATTCCTTTTGCACTTCAGGTGTCCAAAAATGTGCACGAATCGTTTTCGGGGTTGTCACTGTGCAGAGAGCCATTGTCGCAGTCGCCGGTGCCCATGCTTTGCTACTGATAGGGAATGCGATCCTAACGTGTGCAGAAACTGCTGGGTAGGGTATGTATTTGCTAAATCTGAGGAACCTTCAAATGAATTTGTAGTAAATTGACGATTATCTGTGCATACAAAACTGCATTATCAAGAGCTCTCCATTTTCCTTACACTTCAACAATTTCACCTGTACCAGAGTAGTCCAAAATTTACCACCTGTACCTGTGAAATTTGCCATGATACTTCTGTTGCTACCAGATATTTGGGAATTTGGTAGTGCATTTGAAATTGCACATAGTAGCCAGCAGAAGTAAATCTGCAGGTGGCCATTTACTACCGGATATTTGGGAATTAGGTAGTGTATTTGAAATCGCACACAATGGACAATAGAAGTAAATCTGCAGGTGGTGAGTTACTACCAGATATTTGGGAATTTACCAATAATACTATGGGGTAAATAGTTATATTTACGCAGTGATCGCTTCTTGCTAAATTTCCTTAAAATATTCGTGCATATAAGTGTGCTTGTATGTTCTCTTAGTTCGCTGCACTCCGCGCTACAAAAGTACCTACCAGTTTTTGCTTATTTTGATTGAGGAAAATAGTTACATTGGCCATAAAGCCTCCAATTGTATTTTAACACGATTTAGAAAACAAGAAACTTTAGAGCACATAATGATTGTTGGGTGTCACATGTTATATAAATGATGATATCGATAGATTTGAAGCTACATACATCCATTGCTGTCTACTATGTAGTCCCTTGAGTAAATTTTGTTGAATCATAGTTAGTATAAGACCCACAGTAGTTGTTCTTTTGTACATTTTTTTGCTTACATACTCATGTTCAACCTTTTGATCGATACTTTCTTTTATGCTTTTTTTTGCATCTAAACACTTTGTATATATGACATCATTAGAAACAAAACAGAACGTCGTGCATCTTTAGATGGAGAGGTTAGAGATTTCTCTCTTCCACTATGTGTAGGCGCACCGGGTACTTCTACTCCCTGTATTTCCGAAGATGATTTGCCTTCTCTGTTTGGCAACTCATGGGTGTGATTTAGATAGAATTATCTATTATAGAAATATAACTGACATCCTAATAAGATATAGAGATTTCATGTCAACATGGTTAATTGTTATTAGTTCAGAAAACTACTAGAGTTGCATGTTTATTTTGTCCTATCCTGGGTTGTAGTGCTGGAGATTGCTAAAGTTTAGTGTACAACAAAATATATAGATATAGTTCAGTCATTATATTCTCTTAGAGTTTCCAGTTGTATACTGAAACGAAATTTAACGTTCAGCCTATGATCTACTGTTGTAAGGATAGTATTCAAACCCTTTTCCAGCATGAACCATCTCTCGCTGTTGTACCGGCTAAGTTTCTTCCTACTACTGTAGATAATGACTAGGATGTTTTAATTGCCTTATCATTGGCTAGCCTCGCTATAACTTTACTACCGCAGGCGTGTTATTAGATGAAACTGCCTTAGCTGAATGTTAACATATTAGCATAAAAGTTGGTGCTTCCGTTTGTTTTGAATACTTGCAAAGTTTGGATGTATTTTCGGTGAGCACAGATAACATGTTGATCGGGTTTCTTCAGTGGGTCCTATCCCCGTGTCCAGGGGAAACACATAGCAGTTCATGTCGCTTACGGCCTTACGGGCTTATGTTCGAGATAATTTATGTCATGTCATCTCTTGTGAGCCGCCCACCAGTCACATCCTTCACAGACGTGTTGTGACCTCAACCAGGTCATGATCGACCTATAGGCCTCCTTTTCTTGTCTCCTTGTTGTCCTTGACGCTGTGTCTGACTTCGGTTTCTGAAGGAAGAGATGGAGACAACATGAACGCCTTAAAAAGGCAATTTTAAGTGTCTCATGGTTTATCTCTCAGCCAATGCCACGAGGATAGTAGGGAACCATACGGATATTCGGAAATGCTTTTGTTTGAAATTGTGTCCTTATTTTTGCCTCTGACTGAATACAGATGGGGATCATCTGAGTGCAAGTTAGTTACATATGCTTAGAGCGTACTGCTCTAGGAGGTGAAATTAGAGTGCAGCTCAATCCATTGCCAGATCTAAAACACGTATATTGCACTCATTGTTTTTAAAACAGGCTTGAAGAAGATATTTTGCATTTGTGTCGTGAGCAAGATTTCATGAAAACTTCTGAAGCGCCATAACGTGTTCTATCTATTCATTGATTTTGAGTATGATCTGAATAAATGCACATATGGAAATTTCAATGGTGCAGGCCACAACCTGAAACTGAACATTGATGTTTCCTACAAATGATGGCAGTGGTTGCTAGGTGCACTGAATCTGGTGAAGTGATGGCCGCAGCAGGATTCATCTCTTAGTCATATGCGTTATAGGAGCTTCATGTGGCTCAAAATCGATTTTGATATGGATGTTCCTCGACATGATCTATAGATATACAGTATACATTTGTTTATGTTAATGGACATGTTGCGGTGAATGTGAGACTAAGGTTGTAATTGTGAGCGATTTTTTAGGTAGTCATTCCTTAGTTATTTTGATGTTGTGTCTTAATCCTGTTGAGATGTGAACACGAAGCTTGGTATAGATAATTTGTTCTACATTGCACCGTTGTCTATAGTTCCTTTTTTTTTTTACTTCACTTCTTAGAAATATCCCAATTTTCATGAAGTCTAAGAAAATTACCTGTGCTATAAACCATGAGGTCCACCTTTCTATAACAACCTGTGTTATTTAGACAGATCACTACACATCTGCACATTACGACAGGTTCAGTCACAGACCAACAAAAAACCACAGATAGACATAACGCCAAGTAGGCGGCGCAGCGAAGCGCGCTGTGCGTCTAGTACTAAGTAAAAACCAACGGGTAGGATAGACGTCATGCGACATATCGGTTATACTAAGTGCAACAAATGGGCAGGGACAGAGTAACCGAGCTACGGTGCCAGGCTATCTTATCAGAACTCAACATGCATCTACCATCCCTAGGAAAACCAACGGGTAGGATCAGGGCCGGTCCTGAGGGGGGGCGAGAGGGGCGACCGCCCAGGGCCCAAAAAATTTGGGGGCCCATTTTATCACTAGTGGAAACAGGTCCATTTGTCCCGGGTCGTAAGGGCCAGTTGTCCCGGTTGTGCAACCGGGATGGGCTAGCCGGGACAAATGGCCCTCCCCCATTGGTCCCGGTTGTGCCAGGACACGGGATGGTAAGGATGGCCCACGTGGCGAACCTGGGCCAGGGACGGCCAGGGAGTTCGTCCCGGTTCGTTTTAGGAACCGGGATGGATACCTTTTTTAAAAAAAAATATATTCCGCCAATTTTCCCCTGCCGGGGCAGGTTTTTTTTCGTTTCGTTTTTTTTTGGCTCCTGTCTCGCAATCCCCAACCGGCCTCCCCTTCCCCAACCGCGTCCAGGCCCACGTCTTTAATTAAGCCCACTGGCCACATTTTTGGTCAAAAGGGCCCACTGGCCCGCGTCTTTTATTATATTCGGTCAACGGTTCGCGGTGGTCAAAAGGGGCCACTGGCCAGCGGCCTAGTGGCTGGCTCGCCCGGTCCCTTAAATTAAGACCACATGGACGGTCAAAGGGCCCACTGCCGCCTCGTCTTCCCGCCCCCTCCACTTCCCCACGCGCGCGTGGCCAGCTGCAACCGCCGCCACGCCTCGGCTCCCGCCCCGCATTCATGGCCGCCTGCAACCGCCGCCACGTTCCGGCCGCCGGTTGGCATGCCAGCCCCCCCGGGTCCTTTTTAAAGGGCCCCCGCCGCACGTACAACCCATCCACCCCGGCCGCGTCCCAGCCAAAGGAACCCTAGCCACCATGTCGTCCCGCTGGTTCAAGCGTCCCCGGAACGACCACGAAGCCGGCTCCTTGAGCGGCGCCGGCCAGAGGGGCTCCGGCGTCCCACCCCCGCCGGCGGAGGCCTTCGGCTTCGGCCCTGGAGGTTTCCGCATTGGCGGGGCGCCGCGCGTCCCCGCGCCACCTCCGGTGGCACGCCCGCCGCCCCGCGACGCGCCCAAGGGAAAACGCTTCCGCCGGTACGTGCGGACGGTGGAGGCCGAGTGGCATTGGGACCACGCCACGCCGGTCTTCTGGCCGGACGTCCACCTCCCGGACGGGTGGCATCTCAACCCCCAGCGCATCCCGGTGCCGCCTGCCCCGACCAACGAGGCCGCGCGCGAGGAGATCGACCGCCGGCGTCGTCTCCTTCCGGCCCACCTCCTCAGGGACCGCGCGTACGCGCGCAGCTCCCCCTACTGGGCCGTCTGGTTCCAGCATGAGCACGACCAGCGCTGGCGCTCCTTCATCCACATCGGCCAGGAGGAGGTGAGCGTGGAGGACTACCCCGCGCCACCGCCCGGCCGGGAGCCGGAGCTGTGGCTCCTCGAGGACATCGGCGAGGACTTCTCTGAGGAGGAGGACCCCGAGCTCCGGGCCAGCTTGGAGGAGGCCTGCGAGGCCTTCCGCCGCACCCTCATCGAGGACGAGGTCAAGCGGTGGGAGCAGGTCCTGGCCGCCGCCGCCGACGACGCCAAGGCCATGCCGCCGCCCCCGCCCCCTTCGGCGCCTGCCCCTTGGTGGCAGGTGATGAACGCCGAGCTGGAGGCGTCCGAGGACCAGCCGCCGCCGCAGCCGCTCCCCCCCGGCCTGGAGTACGGCATGTCCTGGGCCTGGTGAAAGTGCATTTCGTTTTCCCAGTGTTTTGTGTGTTAGTTAACAATACTAAGTACATTATTTATCGAGGTGTTTAGTGTGCAGGTGTTATACCTAACATCAGCATCGTTCACCGAAAAGTCGGTGAAGTTTGGCCTGAGAGTTTTGGGACAGAACTCAACCGGATTATTCGGACCGGATTATTCATCCTGGACCGGATATTCCGGTTGCTATTGACGGTGCGCGAAATCTGCTAAGGACTGGAAGTTTTGCTCACAGAAGTGAACCGGATTATTTGGTCCGAACTATTCATTCCGGACCGGATATTCCGGTTGCTGGGCAAAACTGCTAAGGACTGGAAGCTTGGAGCTACTGGAGTCAACCGGATTATTTGGTCCGGATTATTCATCCTGGACCGGATATTCCGGTTGATGCGAAAAATGGCAAAGGACTGGAAGCTTGGAGCTACTGGAGTCAACCGGATTATTTGGTCCGGATTATTCATCCTGGACCGGATATTCCGGTTGCTGTGAAAAATGGCTAAGGACCGGAAGCTTGGAGCTACTGGAGTCAACCGGATTATTTGTACCGGATTTTACCGGAACACCCGGATAATCCGGTACAGCTCTGCAGATCTGCGTGGAGCAAGCTGACCGGATATTCCGGTCCAAACTTGGACCGGATATTCCGGTACCCTTTTTCCTGCACAACGACTAGTTGTGAGGAGGGGCTATAAATACCCCTCCTCTTCTTCCCCAAGATCTAGTTCTACCCCTTAGCATTTATGAGCATTTAAGAACTCACCAAATCTCTCATAACTCCCAATCCCTCCACCCAATATTGAAGATCTTTGGAGGATTGAAGGAGAAGGCCCCGATCTACATCTTCACCGAGCCGTTCTTCATTTCCCCCTCTCTAGCTTGAGGGATCTTGCCTAGGGTTTCCTCTTGTGGAGAACCTAGGCATCTTGTTTCTTGTTGGTGATTCAAGAAGAGTTGGGAGCCCCCAATTAAGTTGTGGGTGTGTGCCCCAAGTTGTTTGTAAAGGACTTGATCCCCGCCTCAAAGGGGTTCTATAGTGGAAGGTGAACTAGGCCTTTGTGGAGAAGTTCATCGGAGAATAGGGTGAAGCCTTAGTGGCGTTGAGTAGGCCTTTGTGGCGAGCTCACACCCCTCCAACAAGACGTACTCCCCTAAAAAGGAGGAACTCGGAAATACATCGTGTCTCCGTGTGCTTCCATCGGTTACCTTGTTCCTCTCTCTCTTTACTTACTTGTACTTGTTGCATTAATTGCTTGTCTTGTCATATAGGTAAATTCACCAATAGTTGCACTATCTAGAGAATTTACCTTCTTGTCAAGCCTAAACTTTGAGAAAAATTAAAATTGGTCGTAGCACCTATTCACCCCCCCTCTAGGTGCCCATACTTTGCTTTCAATTGGTATCAGAGCCTCGGCTCTTCTATCGGGCTTAACCGCCTAAGAGTTTAAGTATGGGAGATGAGATGGATGACGCTCCGTCCGATGGAAATGTGTCCATGAATGATCTCAATGCTTTGAGAGAATCATTGACCTCATCCATAGACACTAAATTTGAGGAGTTGCATCAACTCATGACAACACTCCTCAAAGCCAAAGAACCGGAGGTGGTCGACTCATCCCCTCCGGAAACGGAGGGTGCCAAGAAAGGGGTTGATGGTGAACCACTTAAAACTGCTTCCTCCGAACAATCCGCTAAGAAGGGTGCGAGTGGAAAGGAAGGATATCATGCCGTTGAAGGCCAATATTCTCCCGATCCTCCCATCCATTTTCCTCATATAATTCCTAGAGGAGATCCACCTAAAATTGATGCATATTCTTTTCGTGAATGGCAATACTACATGGAGACTCACTTGAACTCTTCTTGTATAGATCTTTGGAGAATCACTCGTGATGGATACAAGCCATATGATCCCAAGAATCTCACAAGAAGAGAGGTTGTAGATTGCCAACTCAATTACACCGCTTTATCCATCCTTCATCAAGCCGTGGGCCCCAATCACATGCCGCATCTTCAACACTTCTCCACCGCCAAAGAAACATGGGATGCACTTGTCATCATGTTTGTTGGGAATGAGAGCATGCAAAGAAATCGCTATGACACCTTGACCAATGAGGCCGAAGGATTTTTCATGCGTGTTGGAGAAGATCACGTTGACATGTATCGAAGACTCAAATCTCTTGCCACCGCTTTCTCTAATGCGGGTGCAACACATATTGATGATTCTTGGATCAAGAGGAAGTACATAATTGCTGTGATGCCTTTTGAGGGCACGGATATGAAGAGCATTCAAGGGAGACATGATTTCTCCACCATGACCTCAACCCAAGTTATGCAAGAATTGTGCTCCTACAAAGTGCAAACCAAGAATGCTCTTGACAACCGTGCTAGGGCCATTGGAATGCATCAAGGAGCTTCCGTTGCTTTGAAGGCCAAGGTGTTGTCAAGAGAAGTTGAGAATGATGAAGATGGTGAAGAAGCATTGCCCCCATTGAAGGAACAAGAATATGATCCCGTTCTAAAGGATCTAATTGCTCTCACCGTGCAAAAGTTTTGGAACAATCCCCCTAAAGGAAAGAAATTTGTTGAGGAGAAGACCAAGTCTCGTTATGGTAATGATGGGGCTCAAAAAGTGAGATCTTGCTTCAATTGCCAAGACAAGTACCATTTCATTGCGGAGTGCCCCTACGAGAATAGAGAGAACCATAGCGGCAAGCTCATCCGCAAGGACAAGTCCAAGGTTGAATACAAGAAACCTCATTTCAAGAAGAAACCTTTCAACAAGAAAACCCCCACCAAGTTTGTGCTCTTGACTCAAGAGGAGTATGATTCCGGGAGTGATGAACAAGAAGAAACAACAAGTGAAGTGGCCGCTCTAGCTATTGCTTCCACTCCATCTTCGTCATCGCTCTTTGAATCCCCCAATGAAAATCTTCCTCAACGCAATGCCAAGTGCTTCATGGCTAAGGCCACGGAGGTATCATCTTCTCCTAACTCTAAGGCCCCTAGTGAACTAGAACATATTGCTAGTCTTAGAGAAGAAGAGGAAAGGGCCTCCTTGGACAGTTTTATGTCTAACATGCAAGGGGAGACCAAGAAGTACTTTGAGCATCTCATGAGGCTATTGGGAGAGGCCCAAGAGGCCCTTGAGAAGAAAGGTGAGGTTGAGAGAAGGGATGCGGATGAAATTGCATCCCTCTCAATGACTCTTGAAGAAGAGCATGATGGTAGAGTTTCTCTAGAGGATGAACTTGAAACTATTGAAACTACCCATAATGAACTTGTCTCTAAAATAATTAAGGAACGTGATCTTGCTATTGCTAAATATAAAAAGGCTAAAAAGGATAAAGTCGAGTTTGGGGTTGGTCATGGTAAACTAACCGAGGAGTTTGAAAAGCTAACCAATGCTCACAAAGCTTTGGAAAGCCAACACTCATCCCTCAAAGAGTTGCATGAACAACTCCAAACTCAACTTACTCAATCTAACCATCCTAGCATTTCTACTTCTTCTTGTGATCATGCAAATATTATTGAGGAAAATGCTAGGTTGAAGGATGAGCTAGCAAGGCTCAAGGGCAAAAGCACTCTAGTCGAAAAGGTGGTGCTCGCCACCCCACAAGTGGTTGCCCCAAGCTCAAATGCGGTCATTACTAGACCACAATTGAGTGCTCCAAGGCAACAAGTGGGAAAGCAAGGTCTTGGCTATGTAGCCAAGAAAAGGAACAAGAAGAAGAAGAACAAACATGGTGCTTCGGGTGGTATTGTCATTAGGGACAACACTACTCGTAGCACACCCGCACAAGCAAGCAATGGTGCCTCAAGTAGTAGTGTCATGAGGGACAACACTACTCGTAGCACCTCCGCGGGAACTAACAACCCACACCATTTCTTATATGTTGATTATTATGGTGTTGTGCAAGCTAAATATGTTGGTCCAATTGAGGGGTTCATTGACTACACTATATGGGTTCCAAAGACCCTTGTTACTAACATAAAGGGACCCAACTCGGGTCCTAACTCTAGTCAATGATCTCTTGCAGGACTATGCTTCCGGTGGGACTAAATGGATTCTTGATAGTGGATGCACTAATCATATGACCGGAAGCAAAGAACTTGTGACGGAGTTGCGACCAAATGACATCCAAGCAACCGTCACTTATGGGGACTCGTCCAAGTCTAAGGTATCCGGGTTTGGCAAGGTTGTGGTGGCTCCCGATATCACTATCGTGAACGTCATGCTTGTCGAATCCCTTGGTTACAATTTACTTTCCGTCCGCTCTCTTAGTAAGATGGGGTTCTCCGTCTTCTTTGATGGTGATATTGTGGTCCTTTTTAGGGGCAAGACTCTTGACGTCGCTCACGTGGGACATGTTGAAAATGAGTTGTATGTGGTAGACTTTTCTAAGTCAACCAACACTCAAGCAATGTGTCTTTTCGGGAAGGCGGACTTGGGATGGTTATGGCATCGCCGCCTATCCCATGTCAACATGAGAACTTTGCAAAGTCTTCACAAAAGTGGCCTTATTGTTGGACTAAAAGAAAATGTTTCCTTTGCAAAGGATCGCGTTTGTAGGTCGTGTGTTGAAGGGAAGATGCATGACATTGTGCCCAAGGCCAAGACTACTATTTCATCAAAGAGGATCTTGGAGCTTCTCCATGTTGATCTCTTTGGTGCCGTGCCCGAGGCAAGTCTTGGCGGCAAGAAGTATTGCTTGGTGATTGTCGATGATTATTCAAGATACACTTGGGTTTATTTCTTCAAGTGCAAAAGTGAGACCCAACAAACCATCATCGATTTCTCCAACGAAGTGCAACGTCAACACAATGTGCAAATCATGGCTATTAGGAGTGATAATGGCTCGGAGTTCAAGAACTATACATTGAATGAATTTCTTAGTGAAGAAGGCATTCGTCACCAATACTCCGCCACTTACACTCCTCAACAAAATGGTGTTGCCGAAAGGAAGAATCGCACTCTCTTGGATATGGCAAGGACCATGTTGGCGGAGTACTCTTCTCCCCAATATTTATGGGCCGAGGCCATATCCACCGCATGCCACTCCTCCAACCGCCTCTACATCCGCAAAGGCTTGAGCAAGACCCCATATGAGATCCTCACCGGCAACAAGCCCAACGTATCCTACTTCCGTGTATTCGGTTGTAAGTGCTTCTATTTGATCAAGGGTATTAGGTTGTCGAAATTTCAATCCAAAACTATTGAGGGTATTTTTGTTGGTTATGGTGCCGAATCCCACACTTATAGAGTCTATGACAAAGCCTCACGGATTGTCATAGAATCTTGTAGTGTGGTTTTCGAGGAAAATGACGGCTCCCAAGTGGCGCAATTTCATGTTTCAAATGTAGATGTTGAAATGCCTCAAGAAGCCATAGGAAGGATGGGTGTGGGATTCTTCCGCCCCATCGAGGGACACCTTATGGCGACTCGAGAAGGACTATGCTCTACCCAAGTGGAGCCCTCCTGTCGCACCCCGGTTTCTAGAGGATACTCATCGCACGAACTGGAAGTCAGGTGCTTGGATTATGGGGCATACCTGCTCCCACGTCCCAGCTTCCTGGTAGGCCTGCGCTTATGCGCGACAACACAAGCCCTGCTCCCACCGTCGAAGTAAACTATCCGCTAGGAACCTAAGGCACTACTGTCGACGTACTTCATATTCAAGCACGCACTGTACGTCAACAGCTTTGAACGAAATGATAGCACAAACTGTCTCTAAGACACAAAAGAATGAAATAAGTTTGCAAATAGCCTTCACTAAGGCAGAGATAGCAAAACACTCATCCAGAGGACACATGTCCCAACATATCATCCATTACATCAGCGGAAGCAATCAAATGGGTCTGAGTACAGACAAATCCAAGGCTTAAGAAGCCGGAGAAAATAACGAAAAACGGAGCCCATCCACGTAGGTCCTGGATCCTGCCCGGGGTCCAGCCAACTACTCGTCTGCAGTGTCGTCGAACTCCACAAAGTAGCCATCCTGGTGATCATCGTAGCCGTAGTCGTACTCTGCGTAAACCACAGCCCCAACGGGGTCAGTACATCCAAGTACTGGCAAGCAAGACTCACACTTCATCAAGGAGTTACCCGTCAACACAAGCATTGATGCTTGGGATCAACGGAAGAAGATAGGTATTACAAAAGCTGCAGCGGGCTGCGCTAACCAACTACAGAAGATACTAATAGTTCCGGCTAATAGAAAAGATAAGATCGAGGAATTGTAACCAACTGAAAGATAACTTCAAACAAACCCATCCTGGATCTCGCCCCTTATCCGAAGAAGCAATCCGAGGATAACTCACACCGTTGTAATAAGGTGAATCAAGTTATTGTGTGAATAACCTATTACTAGTCAAGTTATTAGTCATTGGGTGAAACATGGTTATCATTATGTTTAAGTTGTCCTGAGTACTTGTTAGCCAGTACTTTCACCAAGTAATCCATAACCGCGGAAAACACGGCTTCTCGAGAAGATTTATCCCTGCAGGGGTGCACCATAGTAACCGTACACGTAAGAATATCCCGCCAGATGGGAATCAAACCCACCAAGCGAGACACTCAACACAACCAACTGTTCTTCGCATCAAGCCCAAAGCACCGCGTGCTGTGCGTGCGCGGCTAATCGAGGCCCCCGAAGAAAAGGAGGACCCTCATAGCACTGGAAGACCACGCCGCCCTAAATGCCGACTACAAAAGTTCCACCCTGGCCTCGGGTTCGTACCTGCATATGATGCAGCAAATGGAAAGCCCGAACTAGTACGGCGATTTGGACGAGATGCGAATCGAGTCAAGTTGAGGGGGGCGCCCATACTCGCTTCCCACATGCGGGTAGTGCGCTCATCATGGATCAGTAGACAAGACCCTTTTCCTATTAGGGTCGACACTAGCAGGCCTCAAAACCACAAAGGGCCTCCTGCCGGTGCCTTATCATCAAATTATTATTAACAGCAGCATTAACAGGATTGATTGATTAACATTCGAGCCCTCGGAACGGTAACAGATAATAATAGCACGATGATAAAAGAAGTAACCGACAACAGGCTCGAGCAAAAGCAACCCTAAGCATGCTAGATAAGAACAGGCACAAACAAAGGCTGTGGGTATGGAGGTGAGGCAATATCATTGGTTCAGGGAATCATGTGATGGGTTCGGAGAATAGCAACGATACATAGGGCTAGCAATAGTAGACAAAAGGATAGTATCGACAACAAGTGTGGAAGAGAACTCGATGATTCATGTGAGTGATAACTTGCCTGGCAGCTCAGTCTCGTACTGGGCTAGGTCCTGAGTAGTGGTGTCGTAAGGCTCGTCGGTACCAACGTCGTCGTCTAAGCGAGAAGAAGCAAAAACAACAACGAAGGAAGACGGCAATCAATACATGGCATAGGTGCACAAACATGGGATGATGCATGTCATGTTCAATAGATGCACCAAAGTAAACTACTTGATGTGAAACACAAGTTTAAATAGGGTTCCATATACAAAGGTTGCATATGGAAGCCCATGCTTTAGAGTTGAATTAATTGTTCTATCACTAGGCATCATGTGTAAGTGACTTAGTATGATGCATGCATGATGAGGAACAATAAGATAACAATTTTAACTGCAATTGGAATGATAATTAACCATTTTAGAAAATATTAACAAGTTTGGAAAATATTGTTACTTAATGAGGTTGAACAAGTAATTGTTGTTTTCATCAATTTAAAGTGTGCAAAACAAATAACAAATTTGATATTTGAAAAGGTTATCAAATTTTAGTTGGATTACATGTTTCACATTTTGAAATTGGACTTTGGATTAATTAATTATGAATTAAACAATATTACACAATTTTTTAATTGCATTAATCAAGATTTAAATTGTTTAGGCAATTTAAATTATTCAAACCAGAAAACAAAATTTATATTGGGAAAGTACATGAAAAGTTGATTGAAAAACATATTTGGTTTGTGAAATTTGGAATTTTTATGAACAAGTTATGAATTTTGCAAATTTAAGGGAATTTGACAAGAATTCAAATTTTGCACCAATTTAAAATATTCAAAACAGTAAACAAATTTTATATTTGGATAGAACATTTAATTTGGTATTGAAAACATATCAAAAATGTTGGATTTGGATTTAGGATGATTTAGTTATGCAATTTACAAAATATAGGGCAAATCTGCCATTTTAGTGCCTCTAGGGACTTAGAAATAAATTTTTTACAGGGGCTAGAAATAAGGGCCAGGGGCTTAGGTGTGATTTGCTAAACATTCCAGTACCAAACTATTGTAAAAATAAAACTTGTTTTATTTTGGGAGAGAGGGGACTTGATCCCTCCATCTCCTGGTTGGTGCAAAGGAACTCAACCACTAGGATAGATGTGCTGTGTGTGGTGGGATTGCACCTCTGAACAGGTAAGGTATTGGTGCGGGTTGTACCGAATTAAAACAGAAAAGGTGTGGGGATGGGAATTCGACCTCGAGACCTCGGGCTTCAGAGCGCGCGCACCAAACCAGAAGGCCTATCGCTGCGTTTGTTGATGGGCTGGGGCGCTGGTTGGTTTTATCCCTTGCCAACCGAGATGGTCTCTGAACCTGCAAGCGAACCGAACACATCTTCAGATCGTTACAGCCAGGGACGAACAGAGGCACTTGAGGTGAACTTCGTGGAAGAAATTGGTGACCGAATCGCAGGGGAAAGGAGAGGGAAGTTAGGGGAATGGAAAGGAGGTGGTACCGGCTTCGCGTGGGGGTACTCGGGACGGCCGGAGATGGGCGGACGCGGCGGCGAGGTGCGCCGGCGGCCGGTGGCCGTGGCACCAGCAGAGGAGGGAGTCCTCCCTCGAGGCGGCGGCGGCTGGGGAAGAAAGGAGGGGAGAGGCGTCTAGGGTTAGGGTTTTGGCTCGGGAGGGGAGAGGGGGAGATATAGAGGAGGGGGAGGAGGATCGAGTGGCTCAGGAGGAGGAGGCTGTCGCTGTCCATGGCGTCACCCTCCTGTACGGAGGTAGGAGATGGGGGGTATCGGGCCAACACGGTGGGCTGGGCCTTATCCCCCACCTAAACGTTTTGTTCTCTTTTTTTTTTTTTAATTATGAGATGTGCTGTTTTTTTTTGGTAGCAATGCTTTTGGATGAAATAGATAGGTTTTAACTTAGATAAAAATTTGGAAAAATTTAGATAAGCTTCTTAGGTGAAAAGAAACCACTTGGCACTTTTGGTTTTCAAAATTTCAAAGGTTTGTTTGCTGTTTTGAAATTGAACCAAAATAGTTGAAATTTGCCATAGCAATTAATATTTAGAAAATAAATTATTTTCAATAGGGTTTCCCCTATTGTTTAGAATGTTTGGAAGAATACCAAATTGTGATCACTTCATGGATTCAAAAATTTGATGATTTGAGAATTGTTTTGAGTTTGGGAAAGACTTGGAAATAATTGATTAAATTGAGCAATTGATTTTAGCAACAACTTAAAAGGTGAATTATAATGGATTGCTTGGAAACAAAAGAGGTTTTTAGTTTGCACTTCTTTATTTGAAAGGTTGTAACAGACAAGTGTGAAAACAGAAGTTGATAACAAGTTTAAATTTCATATGAAAACAATGCAAACAGAAATAAATATGAGGATGATGATATGATGCATTGCTTAAATAAAAACAACAAGTAAAACAACTAAGGGTTTTCATACTTGGATGTTACAAAACGCCACCCCTTGAAGGAATCGCGCCCCGAGATTCCCTACTGAGAAATGAACAGGTCCGGATACTTCTTGCGAAGATCCTCTTCGGTCTCCCACGTTGCCTCTTTATCAGAATGATGCGACCATTGGACTTTCAAGAACTTGGTGCTCTTGTTGCGAGTCTTACGCTCGGTCTCATCGAGAATTCGAATAGGGTGCTCCTCATAAGATAGATCATCTTGCAGTTCAATGGAATCATGATCAACTGCACGATCTGGATCCTTGAAGCACTTCTTGAGTTGTGACACGTGGAACACATCGTGCACTTTGGATAGTTTTTCTGGAAGTTCAAGACGATAAGCATTCTCTGCACGTCTTGAGAGGATGTTGAAAGGGCCAATGTATCTTGGTGCAAGCTTTCCTTTCACACCAAAACGATGAGTTCCTCTGAGGGGAGTTACACGGAGATATGCCTTATCACCAGGTGCATAGACCATATCCCTGTGCTTGCTATCATAATAGCTCTTCTGACGAGATTGAGCAATCCTGAGATTGTCACGAATGATACGAACTTTCTCCTCGGCTTCCTTAACAATGTCAGGGCCTAAAAGTGAACGTTCACCAGCTCCAGACCAATTTATTGGACTCCTGCATCTGCGACCATACAGTGCCTCAAACGGTGCCATGCCTAGGCTTGCCTGGTAGCTGTTGTTGTAGGAGAATTCAGCATATGGAAGGCAATCCTCCCATTTCATGCCAAAGGAGAGACCACATGCTCTGAGCATATCCTCGAGAATCTGATTGACTCTTTCGACTTGCCCCTGAGACTGAGGGTGGTAAGCTGTGCTGAACAGAAGTTTGGTGCCCAATGCTTCTTGAAAGCTTTTCCAGAAATGAGAAGTGAAAATACTTCCACGGTCTGAGCTTATTTCCAATGGAACACCATGAAGGGGAACAATCTTTGCTGTGTAGAGCTCTGCTAACTGGCTAGCTGAGATAGTTTCCTTTACAGCATAGAAGTGAGCAACCTTAGTGAGACGATCAATAACAACGAAGATTGCATCGTTGCCCTTCTTGGACTTTGGAAACCCAGTAACGAAGTCCATTTCAATCATGTCCCACTTCCACTCAGGAATTTTCAGAGGTTGGAGTAGACCTGCTGTCTTCTGATGGACTGCCTTAACACGTTGACAAACGTCGCATTCAGAAACGTATTGAGCAATTTCACGTTTCATGCCAGACCACCAATACAGAGTCTTGAGATCCTGGTACATCTTTGTACTTCCAGGGTGAATAGATAGGGGAGTTTCATGAGCCTCCTTGAGAATGATATCCTTGAGACTTTGAACCTGAGGAACTGCAATGCGTCCTTCAAAGAACACAGTTCCTTTGTCATCAATAGAGAAGGACTTGAACTTATCACTGCCCTCTTTGATTTGCTCTACCATCTTCTTGATTTCATTATCACGAAGTTGTTCAGAACGAATCTTGTCCTCGAGAGTTGGACTGGCTGTCAAGCTAGCAAGATAGCCTTGAGGAACAAGACCAAGGTTCAGCTTCTGGAATTCTTCATGAAGTGGAGGTTGGCTTTCCATGATCATGAGATTATTGCAATAGGATTTGCGACTGAGAGCATCGGCCATAACATTAGCCTTGCCTGGAGTGTAAGAAATGGTGAGATCAAAGTCTTTAATCTTCTCAATCCATCTCCTTTGCCTGAGGTTCAGATCTGGCTGAGTGAAGATGTATTTCAGACTCTTATGATCGGAAAAGATCTCAGTTTTGTTACCCAACAAGTATTGTCTCCATTTCTTGAGGGCAAACACAACTGCTGCAAGTTCAAGATCATGTGTGGGATAGTTTTGCTCATGTGGGTTCAACTGACGTGAAGCATAAGCCACAACTTGACGTTCTTGCATAAGAACTGCTCCTAGACCTTGAAGAGAAGCATCACAGAATATCTGGAAAGGTTTGGTAGTATCTGGGCCAACCAGAACTGGGGTGGAAGTGAGTTTAGTCTTCAGGTGGTTGAAACTCTCATCACATTGTGGAGTCCAAACGAACTTTTTGTCCTTCTTTGTGAGATCAGTGAGAGGTTTGGCAATCTTGGAAAAGTTTTGGACGAAACGACGGCAATAGCTAGCCAAGCCAAGAAAGCTTCTAACTTGCTTCACCGTCTTAGGGGGTTTCCAATCAACAATTGCCTTAACCTTTTCCGGGTCAATGGCTATGCCTTTGGCAGAGATGATATGACCAAGATAGGCCACTTCTGGAATCCAGAACTCACATTTGGAGTACTTGGCATACAGACGATGCTCGCGAAGTTTCATGAGAGTGAGACGAAGGTGTTCTCCATGCTCTTCCTCGGATTTTGAGTAGACTAGGATGTCATCAAGATATACCACAACGAACTTGTCGAGGTATTCATGGAAGACAGAATTCATGAGTCTTGAGAACGTTGCCGGTGCATTGGTGAGACCAAAGGACATGACGGTGTATTCATATAGACCGTACCGAGTGGTGAAAGCTGTCTTAGGAATATCTTCCTTTCTGATCTTTATCTGATGGTACCCCATCCTCAAGTCCAACTTTGAGAATATTGAGGCTCCAGCAAGTTGATCAAAAAGATCATCGATACGAGGAAGTGGATACTTGTTCTTGATGGTTTTCTCGTTGAGAGGACGATAGTCAACCACGAGTCTTTTAGTTTGATCCTTCTTGGCAACAAACAGAGTTGGGCAACCCCAAGCGGAGGAACTAGGCTGAATGAAACCTTTGTCCATGTACATATCGATTTGCTCCTTCAACAATTTCAGTTCAGGAGGAGCTATCTTATATGGATGCTTAGAGATTGGAGCAGTACCTGGCTCAAGCTCGATCACGAACTCAACTGCTCTGTCCGGAGGCATCCCTGGCAACTCTTCTGGAAAGACGTCAGGGAATTCACAAACCACCGGAACATTCTCAAGCAGAGGTAGAGGTTTAGCATCCAGGGTGTACAGCTGAACAGAACTTGATTCCTTCGGAGAATAGACTATCTGGCCGGAAGGGTGGAACAGAGTTATTGACTTCTTAGCACAGTCAATTGTAGCTTTATTGGCCTTCAACCAATCCATGCCAAGGATGACATCAATGTCAGAATTTCCAAGCAGGATGAGGGAAGCAAGGAATATGTGATCTCCAATTAAGATCTGATTCTCATGACTGATCTTGGAAGTTTGCATAGTTGCTCCAGGAGAGTTTACTACTAGCGGGGAACCCAAACCAACAAAAGGTAGTTTAACTGCTGTAGCAAAGATCTTTGACACGAACGAATGCGACGCTCCGGTATCAAACAACACTTTAGCTGGGTTAGAGTTTACGGGTAATGTACCGAGAACAACGTCGGCAGATTCCTCAGCTGTGTCAACCTTGACGTGGTTCACCCTTGCGGTCCTCCCAACAGGCCTGTTGTTGGCGTTGAAGGCCTTATGCGGAGGAGCGCGGACCATCGCCTGGTTGGTGTTGGGGCGAGGTGGTGGAGAAGGCAGCATCCTCTGAGTGCACTTGTCTGCGTAGTGCCCCGTCTCCTTGCACTTGAAGCAAGTGACGACACGCGGAGGATCTGGCCTTGGCTGCGCCACTGGAAACCTCTGCCCATGCATCTGAGCTGGGTTGGGTGGGCGGGGACCAAAGCCTGGAGAAGCTTGGGCATTTGGAGCCCTAGTGACAGCACTGTTTGGCACCCAGATGCGGCGCTTCTGCGGAGGGGTGGTCATGTTGGAGGAGGAACCACCCTCACGCGAGTGCTTGCGCGACTCTTCGAACGCCTTGCGCCCATTCTCCTCATTTAGCGCGGTGTTCACGAGCTCGACGAAGTCCTTGCACTTGATGTTTGTGAGAGCGTACTTCAGTTCCGGGTTAAAACCTCGGCGGAACCTTGCCATCTTCTTGGTCTCAGTAGACACCTCGTCTCCAGCATACCGAGCGAGGCGATTGAACTCGTTCTGGTAGCCGATGACGTCGAGCTTGCCCTGCTTCAGCGAGCAAAACTCTTCACGCATCCTTTCCATGAGACCATCGGGGATGTGGTACTTCAGGAAGGCATCCTTGAAGCAACCCCAAGTGATAGGATAGCCAGCTCTCATGGCCTGGTAGTTCTCCCACCACGAGGCTGCCTGACCCTTCAGTAGGTAAGCAGCATAGTTGACCTTGTCCTCTTCCGCGACATGAGCAATCTCCAGGGCTCTTGCTACGTCACGGATCCAGTCATCAGCATCCAGCGGCTCGCGTGTTGCCACGAAAGCCTTGGGACCCACACTGAGGAAGTCCTTGATGGTGACCCTTGGAGCAGTCTGGTGGTGGTTGTTCTGGTGGTTCTGAACCTGGACCATCTGAGCCATGACCTGAGTCATCTGAGTCAAGAGCTCAGCGATCGGCGGTGGCTCAGGCGTGTTCCTTGTTGGAGGCATCCTGAACAGAAATGCATTTTAGCACAACAATAGGAAGGAATAAACTTAGCAACCGAAAGAGAGATTATTCCGACGCATGACTAGATAACCAACAGGTACATCATGAGTTCAAATACATCAGAATATCCAACAGACCAATACATGGTTCGAAAACGAAAGGATAAACTAGACACAGCTAGTAACGGATACAACGGTACTCCCATGCTCATCACGCAGGACGGCGGTGAGTAGTACGACGAGAGATACGGTGAGGAGGAACCCCACGGAAGTAGGTATCACGACGATCCATGTAGATAGGAACTGCTCTGAGAGCAACTCTCGGTGTGGTGAAGTAGAAAGCGTCCTCTCCCTGTGCTCCATAGCGGGGAATCCCTGCGTAACCAGCTCCGAGGTCGAGAAGTGGGCCTCTGATCGGCTCGTAACCTCCAGCATCTGGCAACGGAAGACCAGCTGGCTGAACGACACGTGCGAAGCGCTCGTCTCCAACAAAGTCTGTGGTGTACGTCGCCAGACGAGTGAGAGCAAGGTGGAGCTGCTCCCTGACTGAGGCTAACTCCTGAGAAAGTGCGGAAGCAACGGCGTCACTGTGACTAGCGAACTGGGCAGTGGTCTGGAGCCTGGAGCTATCAGTCTCGTAGGTATCCATGTCGCGGTGGACAGTGAAGTGAACTCCCGCTGCCGTGATGTAACCACGGGGGATGTGACGAAAACTGGACTTATCAAACCCCCAGTAGTCAGCACGGAGAACGGTGATACTCACGTACGCTGCCTGCTGCACTGCCATATCCACTGTGGACCCTACTGCCTCGTACTGGTGTGCAATGCTCCTGCCATCATCCGACAGAATGTAGACGATAGCCCGGTAGCAAGTCTGGTCAAACTCTCGCTGGTGCTCGTAGACCTGGTACTCTGGTGCCCAACGGAACCCTAGATAGGTAACCATGTCTCTCAGCAACTCCGGAAAAACCGGCGGTGCTCTCACAGCGAGTCATGCGAACCACCTGCGGATAGTAGTTGAGACCCATCTGCAGATGATTTGGAAGGTTTTGATTAGACTCCGGTAGATGAAAAAGGATGTGGAAAACAACAACAAGGTTCAACGGACGAAAAGGATGTTGAAAAGAACATGATATCGAAGCAACATCGGGAAAACGAGACCAACAGTCCTGAGGTACTAAGGAGAACCCAAAACACGTGAAATCCTAACTTGAAAGTTTAGGTGAGAACAGAAAACAACGTTGCACTTCCTTACCAGAAAAGGGTGGGTGGGTGGGGAAAGAAGAAAAATGGCAGAATTCCTACTCTCACGTTTCATTTTTCCTATATAGCTACAAAATAGTTTCTAGACTCAACTGCGACCAGTAAAAAGGGATCCTACAGGCAGACAGGCTCTGATACCATTTGTCGCACCCCGGTTTCTAGAGGATACTCATCGCACGAACTGGAAGTCAGGTGCTTGGATTATGGGGCATACCTGCTCCCACGTCCCAGCTTCCTGGTAGGCCTGCGCTTATGCGCGACAACACAAGCCCTGCTCCCACCGTCGAAGTAAACTATCCGCTAGGAACCTAAGGCACTACTGTCGACGTACTTCATATTCAAGCACGCACTGTACGTCAACAGCTTTGAACGAAATGATAGCACAAACTGTCTCTAAGACACAAAAGAATGAAATAAGTTTGCAAATAGCCTTCACTAAGGCAGAGATAGCAAAACACTCATCCAGAGGACACATGTCCCAACATATCATCCATTACATCAGCGGAAGCAATCAAATGGGTCTGAGTACAGACAAATCCAAGGCTTAAGAAGCCGGAGAAAATAACGAAAAACGGAGCCCATCCACGTAGGTCCTGGATCCTGCCCGGGGTCCAGCCAACTACTCGTCTGCAGTGTCGTCGAACTCCACAAAGTAGCCATCCTGGTGATCATCGTAGCCGTAGTCGTACTCTGCGTAAACCACAGCCCCAACGGGGTCAGTACATCCAAGTACTGGCAAGCAAGACTCACACTTCATCAAGGAGTTACCCGTCAACACAAGCATTGATGCTTGGGATCAACGGAAGAAGATAGGTATTACAAAAGCTGCAGCGGGCTGCGCTAACCAACTACAGAAGATACTAATAGTTCCGGCTAATAGAAAAGATAAGATCGAGGAATTGTAACCAACTGAAAGATAACTTCAAACAAACCCATCCTGGATCTCGCCCCTTATCCGAAGAAGCAATCCGAGGATAACTCACACCGTTGTAATAAGGTGAATCAAGTTATTGTGTGAATAACCTATTACTAGTCAAGTTATTAGTCATTGGGTGAAACATGGTTATCATTATGTTTAAGTTGTCCTGAGTACTTGTTAGCCAGTACTTTCACCAAGTAATCCATAACCGCGGAAAACACGGCTTCTCGAGAAGATTTATCCCTGCAGGGGTGCACCATAGTAACCGTACACGTAAGAATATCCCGCCAGATGGGAATCAAACCCACCAAGCGAGACACTCAACACAACCAACTGTTCTTCGCATCAAGCCCAAAGCACCGCGTGCTGTGCGTGCGCGGCTAATCGAGCCCCCCGAAGAAAAGGAGGACCCTCATAGCACTGGAAGACCACGCCGCCCTAAATGCCGACTACAAAAGTTCCACCCTGGCCTCGGGTTCGTACCTGCATATGATGCAGCAAATGGAAAGCCCGAACTAGTACGGCGATTTGGACGAGATGCGAATCGAGTCAAGTTGAGGGGGGCGCCCATACTCGCTTCCCACATGCGGGTAGTGCGCTCATCATGGATCAGTAGACAAGACCCTTTTCCTATTAGGGTCGACACTAGCAGGCCTCAAAACCACAAAGGGCCTCCTGCCGGTGCCTTATCATCAAATTATTATTAACAGCAGCATTAACAGGATTGATTGATTAACATTCGAGCCCTCGGAACGGTAACAGATAATAATAGCACGATAATAAAAGAAGTAACCGACAACAGGCTCGAGCAAAAGCAACCCTAAGCATGCTAGATAAGAACAGGCACAAACAAAGGCTGTGGGTATGGAGGTGAGGCAATATCATTGGTTCAGGGAATCATGTGATGGGTTCGGAGAATAGCAACGATACATAGGGCTAGCAATAGTAGACAAAAGGATAGTATCGACAACAAGTGTGGAAGAGAACTCGATGATTCATGTGAGTGATAACTTGCCTGGCAGCTCAGTCTCGTACTGGGCTAGGTCCTGAGTAGTGGTGTCGTAAGGCTCGTCGGTACCAACGTCGTCGTCTAAGCGAGAAGAAGCAAAAACAACAACGAAGGAAGACGGCAATCAATACATGGCATAGGTGCACAAACATGGGATGATGCATGTCATGTTCAATAGATGCACCAAAGTAAACTACTTGATGTGAAACACAAGTTTAAATAGGGTTCCATATACAAAGGTTGCATATGGAAGCCCATGCTTTAGAGTTGAATTAATTGTTCTATCACTAGGCATCATGTGTAAGTGACTTAGTATGATGCATGCATGATGAGGAACAATAAGATAACAATTTTAACTGCAATTGGAATGATAATTAACCATTTTAGAAAATATTAACAAGTTTGGAAAATATTGTTACTTAATGAGGTTGAACAAGTAATTGTTGTTTTCATCAATTTAAAGTGTGCAAAACAAATAACAAATTTGATATTTGAAAAGGTTATCAAATTTTAGTTGGATTACATGTTTCACATTTTGAAATTGGACTTTGGATTAATTAATTATGAATTAAACAATATTACACAATTTTTTAATTGCATTAATCAAGATTTAAATTGTTTAGGCAATTTAAATTATTCAAACCAGAAAACAAAATTTATATTGGGAAAGTACATGAAAAGTTGATTGAAAAACATATTTGGTTTGTGAAATTTGGAATTTTTATGAACAAGTTATGAATTTTGCAAATTTAAGGGAATTTGACAAGAATTCAAATTTTGCACCAATTTAAAATATTCAAAACAGTAAACAAATTTTATATTTGGATAGAACATTTAATTTGGTATTGAAAACATATCAAAAATGTTGGATTTGGATTTAGGATGATTTAGTTATGCAATTTACAAAATATAGGGCAAATCTGCCATTTTAGTGCCTCTAGGGACTTAGAAATAAATTTTTTACAGGGGCTAGAAATAAGGGCCAGGGGCTTAGGTGTGATTTGCTAAACATTCCAGTACCAAACTATTGTAAAAATAAAACTTGTTTTATTTTGGGAGAGAGGGGACTTGATCCCTCCATCTCCTGGTTGGTGCAAAGGAACTCAACCACTAGGATAGATGTGCTGTGTGTGGTGGGATTGCACCTCTGAACAGGTAAGGTATTGGTGCGGGTTGTACCGAATTAAAACAGAAAAGGTGTGGGGATGGGAATTCGACCTCGAGACCTCGGGCTTCAGAGCGCGCGCACCAAACCAGAAGGCCTATCGCTGCGTTTGTTGATGGGCTGGGGCGCTGGTTGGTTTTATCCCTTGCCAACCGAGATGGTCTCTGAACCTGCAAGCGAACCGAACACATCTTCAGATCGTTACAGCCAGGGACGAACAGAGGCACTTGAGGTGAACTTCGTGGAAGAAATTGGTGACCGAATCGCAGGGGAAAGGAGAGGGAAGTTAGGGGAATGGAAAGGAGGTGGTACCGGCTTCGCGTGGGGGTACTCGGGACGGCCGGAGATGGGCGGACGCGGCGGCGAGGTGCGCCGGCGGCCGGTGGCCGTGGCACCAGCAGAGGAGGGAGTCCTCCCTTGAGGCGGCGGCGGCTGGGGAAGAAAGGAGGGGAGAGGCGTCTAGGGTTAGGGTTTTGGCTCGGGAGGGGAGAGGGGGAGATATAGAGGAGGGGGAGGAGGATCGAGTGGCTCAGGAGGAGGAGGCTGTCGCTGTCCATGGCGTCACCCTCCTGTACGGAGGTAGGAGATGGGGGGTATCGGGCCAACACGGTGGGCTGGGCCTTATCCCCCACCTAAACGTTTTGTTCTCTCTTTTTTTTTTTTTAATTATGAGATGTGCTGTTTTTTTTTGGTAGCAATGCTTTTGGATGAAATAGATAGGTTTTAACTTAGATAAAAATTTGGAAAAATTTAGATAAGCTTCTTAGGTGAAAAGAAACCACTTGGCACTTTTGGTTTTCAAAATTTCAAAGGTTTGTTTGCTGTTTTGAAATTGAACCAAAATAGTTGAAATTTGCCATAGCAATTAATATTTAGAAAATAAATTATTTTCAATAGGGTTTCCCCTATTGTTTAGAATGTTTGGAAGAATACCAAATTGTGATCACTTCATGGATTCAAAAATTTGATGATTTGAGAATTGTTTTGAGTTTGGGAAAGACTTGGAAATAATTGATTAAATTGAGCAATTGATTTTAGCAACAACTTAAAAGGTGAATTATAATGGATTGCTTGGAAACAAAAGAGGTTTTTAGTTTGCACTTCTTTATTTGAAAGGTTGTAACAGACAAGTGTGAAAACAGAAGTTGATAACAAGTTTAAATTTCATATGAAAACAATGCAAACAGAAATAAATATGAGGATGATGATATGATGCATTGCTTAAATAAAAACAACAAGTAAAACAACTAAGGGTTTTCATACTTGGATGTTACACCTCCTCTACATTAGAAGATCAAGCCAAGGAGCCAACTACTACACCTAACCAAGAACATATTCAAGACCCTCCTCTCGTTGATCAAGTGACTCCGCAAGTCGTACCCACTCCTCTCACTAATGCGAGTCAAGATCAAGGCCAAGATCTATCATCCTGTTCATCCTCTTATCAAGTTGAAGCTAGTATTGAAGATATTGTTGATGACGATGTTGATGATCAAGGCCATGATGGTCAAGATGGGGACCCGAATGATCAAGATGATCAAGTGATCCCTCCTCGCAATAATGAGGAGATCGAAGCCCGTCGCATCAAAAGGATAAGAAGAGCTTTGAAGCAAATTGATGCCCAAGATGACAAGGTCTTGGAGGATGTTCAAACTTGAAGATCCACTAGAAGGCAATTGGCTCATTTTTGTGAGCATCAAGCTCATATCTCTATGGTGGAGCCTAAGAAAGTGTATGAAGCTCTTGAGGACTCCGATTGGGTTGAAGCTATGCATGATGTGTTGGGGCGCGTATAGATAAACAAAAACTTTTCCTACGCGATGCTTCCAAGATCTAGCCGAGGTAGAAGGCCACGAGTATTACCACTAGACGCGCAGGTGCGGATTATCGATGGAGCACGTCGGGGCAGTGCAGTCCTACGATCCGATCCAGCCGATCCAATCCCTCGAACGTCGAAGTGCTGAACGTACAGCACCTCTGCCGGTATCCACACGTACGAGGAGGAGCTCCGACGGCGGACTGCTAGGTCCGGTGCGGCGGCTGGACTGAGTGGGGCTAGGGTTCCCAACGCATGGGAGAGTGGACTAACGTGCCCGTTGGGCAACCTGCGCCCCTCTTTATATAGCGTATGGTAATGGGCTGCACAACACTTGTGGCCCATTCCCTCTGTGAGTCCGACTCACTAACTCAGTCCATTTCCGGTTCGGGTCCAACCCAACCAATACTTGCTCCCGCTCTTAAGTGTGCGACCCTGCAGGCTCATGGCGACTTGGACACGATTGGAGTCCAACTCCCAATCGATCAATCGGTAGCGGCTCCTAGCAGAACGTGCCGACTCCCAAGTACCATTGAGTCATGACGACATACCTTTCAATGTGATATTCATCTTAGTCCTTTTTGCCTCACGATATACCTTGTCGAGCTATAGGCGATTTATCGTCATCCCTTAAATAGATCAACTCTCTTCTCGATCCGTGACATGTGATTCATCTGACTAACTCTTAGTCAACCGACACAGTTAACACTTAACTGAGTCACGCATGGCCATGCTTCCTGAATCATATCACTCGAGAGGGCCCAGAGAATATCTCTCCATTCGGAGGGGCAAAATCCCATCTTGATTATCCACATCACGCAGCTTGCTTCTCATTCGACCCGAACTCTGCCTTTATAGTTGCCTTGTCACAGAACAACGTTTGACAGAACCTAAGTCGGTGATCCACAACTCGGATTGTGCGACAACCTCAGGTCTAAGGATTACATTGATTGAGACATGCAAATGACGACTTGATCGTTGCATCTCAATGTGGGTCAGTCCGACTTGCTAAACTCTTTAGCCAAGTCCGTGAACGTTGGAATGGCATCACCATGCCCATGACAAGTGGAACCGTGTCATCAGCCAACACTCACATTAGTCTAGGGTGTGTGTCCAGCACAACCTAAATGACCAAGGACAATCTAGTATGAACAACATGAATATATAGTTCCACAATCGAATCACATATTCAATGACATATATCAGATGTTCAAAACAAGGACAACTTAATAACTTTATGAATACAGTGGGAATTACATCATACATGATTGCCTCTAGGGCATATTCCCAACATGATGAGCTCAATAACTTTGAGCGCAACAAAGTTTGGAGATTGGTTGAGAAACCCAAGGATTGCCACAATGTTATTGGCACCAAGTGGATTTTCAAGAACAAGCAAGATGAGAATGGCATTGTCATTAGGAACAAGGCAAGATTGGTCGCTCAAGGTTACACCCAAGTTGAAGGCATTGACTTTGATGAAACCTACGCGCCCGTGGCTCGCCTTGAGTCCATCCGTATCCTCCTTGCTTATGCATCCTCACATAATTTCAAATTGCAACAAATGGATGTGAAAAGTGCTTTCTTGAATGTTCCACTAAAAGAGGAGGTATATGTCAAGCAACCTCCCGGGTTCGAGAATCTCAACTTTCCTAACCACGTTTACAAACTTGACAAGGCTCTCTATGGTCTCAAACAAGCACCTCGTGCTTGGTATGAGCACCTTAGGGAGTTGTTAGATGATCGTGGTTTCGAAGTTGGGAAGATTGACCCCACTCTCTTCACCAAGAGAGTAAAGGGAGAGCTTTTCATATGCCAACTCTATGTGGACGATATCATTTTTGGCTCAACTAACCAAGCTTTCAATAATGAGTTCTCTAAGCTTATGACTGACAGGTTCGAGATGTCTATGATGGGTGAGCTTAAATTCTTCCTTGGCTTTGAGATCAAGCAATTGGCTCGTGGGACTTTCATTTCTCAAGCCAAGTATACCCAAGATATGATCAAGAGGTTTAACTTCCAAGATGCTAAGATCAAGACATCTCCTATGCAAGTCAAGTGTCATCTCTCTCGTAATCCAAAAGGGAGTAAGGATGTGGACCAAAAGCTTTATCGTTCTATGATTGGTTCTTTGCTCTATCTTTGTGCATCTAGGCCCGATATCGTTTTGAGTGTAGGTGTGTGTGCAAGGTATCAAGCGGCTCCTAAGGATTGCCATTTAATGGCGGTTCATAGGATCTTTCGTTATTTGGTTCATACCCCAAGATTTGGTTTGTGGTACCCAAAGGGGGCACAATTTTCTCTCAATGGATATACGGATTCCGATTGGGCGGGTGATCAAGATGATAGGAAGTCAACTTCCGGGGCTTGCCAATTTCTTGGTAGGTCCCTTGTAAGTTGGTCCTCGAAGAAGCAAAATTGCATCTCTCTCTCCACCACCGAGGCCGAGTATGTTGCCGCCGCAAGTGCATGCACTCAATTGTTATGGATGAGGCAAACTCTCATGGAGTATGGAGTTCATTTGGATAAGGTGCCTCTTTTATGTGACAATGAAAGTGCCATCAAGATTGCTTACAACCCGGTGCAACACACAAGGACGAAGCACATTGAAATTCGCCACCACTTCATCCGTGATCACGTGGCAAGAGGGGATATTGAACTATCTTATGTGCCCACCAAGGACAATCTTGCGGATATTTTCACGAAGCCACTTGATGATGCAAGATTCTTGTTCTTGAGGAATGAGCTAAATGTGATTGATTCAAGGAGCTTGACTTGACTGTCTTGCACACACCCCTATAGATGAAACGTATTAGAGCTTAGATGTAGGCATGGACATAGGGGGAGTGTTATCCTAATACATTGGATTCTCCCTCCCCCCATTATGCCCAAAGCAAAAATTCATTTTGATCTCTCTTTTTCTAATGTTGAATTGTGAGCTTAAATGTCGAGAATTGGCAATGCACCCAAGATACATCTTCGCGGTTGCATACCATGATCTCTTACATGGTGGCCTAGGCCACCAACCTCTTCGTTTCGAAGAGTTGGATCTTAGTTGGGTTTTTCTACTTGTCATTTCATTGCATTTCGTGTGTTTTTCCCTTCTAAGTGGTTCTTCCTAGGAAAATCCCACTCAATTGGTATTTTATTTGGTTGTTTCTTGCTCTTGAGAGGGATAAGTACTAGTTTCAGTTTGTTAATCTATCCTAAGCCTTTCTCTCAAAAAGCCTTTCTTTTCTAAGCACTAGTGTCGTCCTTTGAAAACGAGGAAATCTCGAATCAGGAGGCAGTCGGAATTTCCGGTCCAGTTCTGGACCGGAATATCCGGCTGTACCGGAATATCCGGTTCAAGTATGAACCGGAATATCCGGTTCGGCGCACATCATAAAGCCTGGAGCCCGACGGGGAGGGGCAGTTCTTGCCCTTTTCCCATCTGCTCCTCACCACCCCAAAACGACGCCACCGTGATTCTTGGCCTCCCGGGCCGTTTCCTCCACGGGATCTTGGAGCTTTGGCCCGGATCTCGTTCCCCTCGTGATTTGGAACGTTTTTACCCAAGCATTTTTCTCCATGGACTCCGGTAATGTTCAAATCTCTTGAATCTTGGTGCTATAACCCTACCTATCCTTGGATTTGCGTTTTTGTTGGCTATGCTTGGTAGAATTTGTTCCGGAGAGGTCCCCTTGCATGCTAGAAACGATAGATTAGATTCACTTGAGTGCCATCTTTGTTGAAATCTGAGATCTAGATTGATTTGGTGCTGTTCCGCAACCTACCGGAATATCCGGTCCACGACTGAACCGGAATATCCGGGTAACCGGAATATCCGGTTCAGTTTTGAACCGGAATATCCGGCTATGTCCAGTACTGTTTTAGGGCAGCCCCAAATTAATCTTTCCCAGATTTCTACCTCGATTGTTTCCTGGAATCTCCTCTATTGTTTTTATGCATGATTGTTTCCGTTGTTTGACACTAGTGTACTCATCTTGTGCTATTCCTCTACTATCTTGTTTCACAGGTGATGAGGGTGAGAGGCACGTTCCGAAGCGCAAGAAGCAGGTTTCTGTCAGAAACAAGAGGAAGCCTCGGCTCAACTATAAGACCGACATTTCTGTTCAGGACTTCAATGAGCTCAGGAAGGAGGATGTCTATCTTTCTCTGCGTGTTGCAAATATTGATCCTCGGTTCTGGAATCTCGTGCAGTCCTATATCTATGCTGATATCTATTGTGACTACCGTTTTCCTTGCCGTGCTATGCATCCGTTTGACCATGTCGCTCTCAAGGCCAAGGAGGAATTTGCTGATGCAGCTAGTATTGTTGAGCGTTTTGGACTCGTGAAGCTTATGGAGACTCAGTGCAACTACAACACATAGCTTGTGATGCAGTTTATGTCCACTCTAGTGTTCAGCACTCAGGATATTGTGTGCCGCCTCAAGTGGATGTCTGAGTCCACAGCGTGTGAAGCATCTTTCGAGAGGTTTGCCCGTCGTCTTGGATACTCTTACCGCGATCACCCTCCTCTTGGTCGCCGCGTCCATGAGGTTGATAGGCCGAGGAGGGAAGTGGCCATGGCTGAGCTGTATGCCCCTGGTTTCACCGTTGGGGGACTTGAGGGACTTCTTCCACTTTATGACCAGCTGGTTCGCATTTTCAGATCCTTCCTTGTGCCGAGTGGAGGTAACAATGATGCTCTCACCACTCCCTTATGCAACCTTCTGATTCTGGCTAAGGAGTGCATGGAGGAAGAGGACCCGTCTGTCTCCTATACTGTGGATGTGATGGACATCATCTATCACGAGCTTTACTCTACTATGATTGGTGGCTACACCATTCCCTATGCTCCCTATATCATGATGCTCATCAAGTATGAGATGAGGAAGGAGTACACAGAGTTACCCATGGCTGAGCATAAGGTCAAGAAGCTGTATGTCAAGAGGAAGATGAAGACTGCTGCTGCTTCTCAGAGTGCTCCTTTTGAGGGTGGTTCCTCTATGGGAGGTCCTTCTTCTGGCTCTCAGTCTGCACCCAGGGCACCCGTTTCTGATATTAGCACTTTGCGCCACGTCAGGAAGCTCTCCTGGTTTCAGCGCAACGTGCTCTGCATGAAAGTGGATATTCACAAGGAGCAGTACCAGGCGTATCGCAGGGACACTGCCATGGCTAGCTCACATCGACAGATTCTCCACCACGTGAGTGGTGGCACTGGTGATGTGCCTGCTCCTATCGCTGCTCAGTCTTTCTCTGCTTGGTCTGCTGGGGATTTCACTCCTTGGGAGAGCATTGAGGCGGCTCTCCGGTCTACTCAGGATACTGCTTCTGGAGCTCATGATGAGGATGATGAGGAGGAGTCTGATGCTGAGCAGGAGTCTGGAGGCGAGTCGGATGCTTAGACCATGTCTGGGATGTTAGATTAGCTATTTCCCTCCTTTTTGGTGTCTCGATGCCAAAGGGGGAGAAGTAGCTATTAGACTACGGGATTTGCATGGGTTCGGGCACAAGCATTTGCTTTTATCTTTCTTTGAGAGCTTGTGTCCATTTTAGTATATTCGTTTGTCGTGTTCGTGAACTTATGTCGTTTATTGTCTCGTTTAAAACTATGTGTGCTATTGTGTGTGAGACTATGTTGGTTATCTGGATATTATCATGGTTTATCTATTAGTGGTATGATGGTTATCTACCGTATATGTTGAGGAGATTATCTTTGGTTGTGCTTGGTTATTCGTGGCTATATCATCTTCGCACAAGGTATATACTTCCTTTTACACTCAACATATTGGTGATATTGACTCATTGGCATGTTTGCTACTTGTTGGAAATTTCTCCCGATACATCATTGCATCTATTGGCGTTTGAGGCAAACAAAAGATATGCATAGAGATAGGGGGAGATATTTCCATCTTGTTTCAAACATGATTCCTGTCAAGGTTTTATTGCAAATCTTAGTATTGTCATCTAACACCAAAAAGGGGGAGATTGAAAGTGCATTTCGTTTTCCCAGTGTTTTGTGTGTTAGTTAACAATACTAAGTACATTATTTATCGAGGTGTTTAGTGTGTAGGTGTTATACCTAACATCGGCATCGTTCACCGAAAAGTCAGTGAAGTTTGGCCTGAGAGTTTGGGGACAGAACTCAACCGGATTATTCGGACCGGATTATTCATCCTGGACCGGATATTCCGGTTGCTATTGACGGTGCGCGAAATCTGCTAAGGACTGGAAGTTTTGCTCACAGAAGTGAACCGGATTATTTGGTCCGGATTATTCATTCCGGACCGGATATTCCGGTTGCTGGGCAAAACTGCTAAGGACTGGAAGCTTGGAGCTACTGGAGTCAACCGGATTATTTGGTCCGGATTATTCATCCTGGACCGGATATTCCGGTTGCTGCGAAAAATGGCTAAGGACTGGAAGCTTGGAGCTACTGGAGTCAACCGGATTATTTGGTCCGGATTATTCATCCTGGACCGGATATTCCGGTTGCTGCAAAAAATGGCTAAGGACTGGAAGCTTGGAGCTACTGGAGTCAACCGGATTATTTGTACCGGATTTTTCCGGAACACCCGGATAATCCGGTACAGCTCTGCAGATCTGCGTGGAGCAAGCTGACCGGATATTCCGGTCCAAACTTGGACCGGATATTCCGGTACTCTTTTTCCTGCACAGCGACTAGTTGTGAGGAGGGGCTATAAATACCCCTCCTCTTCTTCCCCAAGATCTAGTTCTTCCCCTTAGCATTTATGAGCATTTAAGAACTCACCAAATCTCTCATAACTCCCAATCCCTCCACCCAATATTGAAGATCTTTGGAGGATTGAAGGAGAAGGCCCCGATCTACATCTGCACCGAGCCATTCTTCATTTCCCCCTCTCTAGCTTGAGGGATCTTGCCTAGGGTTTCCTCTTGTGGAGAACCTAGGCATCTTGTTTCTTGTTGGTGATTCAAGAAGAGTTGGGAGCCCCCAATTAAGTTGTGGGTGTGTGCCCCAAGTTGTTTGTAAAGGATTTGATCCCCGCCTCAAAGGGGTTCTATAGTGGAAGGTGAACTAGGCCTTTGTGGCGAAGTTCATCGGAGAATAGGGTGAAGCCTTAGTGGCGTTGAGTAGGCCTTTGTGGCGAGCTCACACTCCTCCAACGAGACGTACTCCCCTAAAAAGGAGGAACTCGGAAATACATCGTGTCTCCGTGTGCTTCCATCGGTTACCTCGTTCCTCTCTCTCTTTACTTACTTGTACTTGTTGCATTAATTGCTTGTCTTGTCATATAGGTAAATTCACCAATAGTTGCACTATCTAGAGAATTTACCTTCTTGTCAAGCCTAAACTTTGAGAAAAATTAAAATTGGTCGTAGCACCTATTCACCCCCTCTAGGTGCCCATACTTTGCTTTCACCTGGACCGGCGGCGTATGGTCGCCGGAGGAGCTGCCGCCGCCGCCGCAGCCTGAGGAGCTGCCCCCGCCGTCGCCGCCGCACGCGCCCCCGATGCCTCCGCAGCCACCGGCGGGCCCACCCCAGCTGCCTGCCCACCTGTGGCAGGCACCGGACTACCACTGCATCTCCTCCGACGAGGAGGACTAGGCCGGCGCCGTCACGCCCCCCCTAATATACTAGGATACCGACCCCCCCCCCCCCAAAGAAACGGCCGGCCGCCTGTGGCCGCGCCGCCGCCCCTATATGTAAGCACGACCGGCCTCCTGTGGCCGCGCCGCCCCCCCCCCCCCCTATGTAAGCACGGCCCCCGGGCCTCTTAATATATATTTTGTGTCCACAATAACGCGTCCCTAGTTCAACCTCAACCCCGCCGGAGGAACCAGCGCCGGCGGGATCTTCCTACCCCCGCCGCCGGCAGGGCTTCGCCAAGGCATGCCCGCTGTCCCTGGGTGGTCGCTCGGCCTGGAGAGAGGGCCGAGATATTTATACAACTGTGCCTTCAGTCCCGGCCCGTGCCACCAACCGGGACTAGAGGCACCCCCTTTGGTCCCGGTTGGTACCACGGGCCGGGACCAAAACTTTTTTCAAAACTTGGTGGCACCCTGCGCGCCAAAAAATTTTAGCGCCAAAATTTGAAAATTGTTTAAGTTTGCACTTTAACAACTTCTACATACTTTCGAATTTTACAAAAATTTCAACATGAAAAATGCTAGAATTTGCATAACTAATTCAAATTCATTTTTCGTTTAACTAAATAATTATTTTAACTATTGAAACTATTAATTATTAGACCATTTGCATATAATTGTAATATAAATATCGACAAATCGAGTTCTACCTTTTTAACACGGAGAATTTGGGATATTAATACTTTCGTTGCATTTTGATATATATCCGAGCGGTGGACAGTCCCTGGCCAAGCAGAAGCAACTGCATCCCCTATCGATGTAAAGCAGTCAGTCAAAACTGTTTTGGGCTGTTTATGGTGGTTAACTCCAATGAATAACAATAGAGGCCTACCATAGTCCTCCTTCGAAGGTTCAATCTGAGCATCATTTCGCCATCTTTTCAAAACATAGTGTGATGGAATTTCTTTAATATTTCTGATCTCAAGAACCTTCAGTACCTGGCAACACGGCAGACCTACATTTTCAAACTTTTTGTAGCTACAAATGTATTCTGATGAGTCGAATCTAACAAAATGACCCCGACGCCTGTTTTTGACAGTTATAGACCACGCAATAATCCAAGATCAGTTCAAATTCTAATCTAAAAATCTCAAACAGTGCAGGAGCGTATGCATTAGCACCTTGCCAAAGTAACCGCAGAGGTGCAACTCGGATATGGGTCATAGTTGTCAGCTTTTACCGGTCAATACAAAATACTGATCAAACAGAACTATATGATCATGTATTCCACGCTTATTATTACAAATCACCAACATCCCTATCTACTCTTCTGAATTCTCCCTTGCTTATGATCGCTTAGGCCGTAACCATGGAGTATCTTCATTATTTAACGGGATGGTGGGGTCAGCTTTCACTGTGAAGGGTGGAATTTCAACAAACTTATTATAATCTTCTGACATGTCTGTCGTGTCCTCGATTCCCACGATGTTTCTTTTCCCTGAGAGAACTATGTGACGCTTCGGCTCATCGTATGATGAATTTATTTTCTTATTTTTTCTTCTTTCGGTCTCGAGGACATGTCCTTCACATAGAAGACCTGAGCCACATCATTGGCTAGGACGAATGGTTCGTCATTGTAACCAATATTGTTGAGATCCACTGTTGTCATTCCATAAAGCGGGTCTACCTTTACCCCTTCTCCATTCAGGTTGACCCATTTGCACTTGAACAAAGGGACCTTAAAAGAAGGTCCATAGTCAAGTTCCCATATCTCCTCTATGTAACCATAGTATGTGTCGTTTTTTCCATTCTCGTTTGTTGTATCAAAGTGGACACCACTGTTTTGGTTGGTGCTCTTCTTATCTTGGCAGCTCGTGTAAAATGTATTCCCATTTATCTCGTACCCTTGAAAACTCCCAATAGTCAAAGATGGTGACCCTGCCAACATGTACAGCTGATCTTCAACAATGCTGTCATTTATAAGATGTGTTTGCAACCAACTCCCGAAAGTCTCCATGTGTTTGCGTTTAATCCATGAGTCATCCTTCCTTGGTTTTGCGGAGCGTACAATATTCTTGTGTTCCTCGAGATACGTAGCCATGAACATAGAATTTTGTAGAACTGTGTAGTGTGCTTTGGTGAACGAATGCCCGTCCCTGGGTATCATTGTTTTCTTTCCCAGCATTCCTATTCCCCTCAGTCTCCCCTCATGCCGCGATTCAGGAACACCAATCGTCTTAAGGTCGGGAATAAAGTCAACACAGAACCCAATAACCTCCTCTATTCTATAGCCATTCGAGATGCTTCCTTCTGGCCTAGCACGGTTATGAACATATTTCTTCAAGACTCCCATGAACCTCTCAAAGGGGAACATATTGTGTAGAAATACCGGACCGAGAATATGAATCTCTTCACATAGGTGAACCAGGAGATGAGTCATAATGTTGAAGAAGGATGGTGGGAACACCAACTCAAAACTAACAAGACACTGGACCACATCTCTCTGTAATCTTGTCAGAATTTCTGGATCGATTACCTTCTGAGATATTGCGTCCATGAATGCACATAGCTTCACAATGGGTACTCGAACATTTTCCGGTAGAAGCCCCCTCAATGCAATCGGAAGCAACTGCGTCATAATCACGTGGCAGTCATGAGACTTCATTTTCTGATTTTTTTCTCTGCCATGTTTATTATCCCCTTTATATTCGACGAGAAGCCAGACGGAACCTTGATACTGTAAAGGACTTCAAAGAATATTTCCTTCTCTGCTTTAGTAAGAGCGTAGCTGCTTAAGGAATGGCGCCCTGTATCTGTGTGCTTGTTGCTTGGGTCTTTCATACGTTGCTGGTCCTCCCGTGCTTCTGGCGTATCTTTTGACTTCCCATACACGCCCAGGAAGCATAGCAGATTGACACAGAGATTCTTTGTCACGTGCATCACGTCGATCGAAGACCGGACCTCTAAAACTTTCCAATAGGGTAGCTCCCAAAATATAGATTTCTTCTTCCACATGGGTGCGCGCTTATCAGGGCCGTACGGAACTGGTTGGCTGCCAGCAGCCTTACCAAAGATTACTTCTAGGTCATTGACCATATCGAATATATCATTACCACTACGGAGCTCAGGCTTCTTTCGGTTATCTGCCTCACCTCTGAAATGCTTCCCTCCTTTTTTTCTTAAGGGATGCTTGATCGGAAGAAATCTACGATGCCCCAGGTATACAACCTTTTTACATTTATCCAAAAAAATACTGTCAGTCTTATCTAAACAGTGTGTGCATGCATTGTATCCCTTGTTTGTATGTCCGGAAATGTTACTAAGAGCAGGCCAATCATTGATGGTTACGAAAAGCAACGCCCGTAGGTCAAATGGCTTTTGTTCGTTCTCATCCCACACACGTACACCTGGTTTGCCCCACAGTTGTAAGAGTTCTTCCACTAATTGCCTTAGATACACATCAATGTCGTTGCCACGTTGCCTCGGGCCTTGGATGAGAACTGGCATCATAATGAACTTGCGCTTCATGCACAACCAAGGAGGAAGGTTGTACATACATAGAGTTACAGGCCAAGTGCTATGACTGGAGCTCTGCTCCCCAAAAGGATTAAAGCCATCTGTACTTAGACCAAACCATAAGTTTCTCGCCTCTCCTGCAAAGTCTAGAAAGTCTCTCTCGATCTTTCTCCACTGCGATCCATCGGCGGGGTGCCTCAACTTTCCGTCTTTCTTACGGTCTTCTTTGTTCCATCGCAACAACCTAGCATGCTCTTTGTTTCTGAACAGACGTTTCAGCCGTGGTATTATAGGAGCATACCACATCACCTTAGCAGGAACCATCTTACGGGGGGGGGGGGGGGGGGGGGGGGATGGGGGCTCGCCGTCAACATCACCAGGATCATCTGCTCTGATCTTATACCGCAGTGCAGTGCATATCGGACATTCATCCAAATTCTCGTACTTCTCACCGCGGAAGAGAATGCAGTCATTAATGCATGCATGTATGTTCTGCACATCTAATCCTAGAGGGCAGAGAGCTTTCTTTGCTTCGTACGTACTCTCAGGCAATTCGTTATCCTTTGGAAATTTTGGCTTCATTAGTTGAAGTAAACTCTCAAATGCCTTGTCAGTCACACCGTTCTGTGCCTTCCATTTCAGCAACTCCAGTGTGGTACCGAGCTTTGTGCTACCATCTTCGCAATTTGGGTACAACAATTTTTTGTGATCCTGTAACATGTTATCCAGCTTCAACCTCTCCAATTTATTTTCACAGTATTCCCTTACATCAGCAATAACTCGGCCAAGATCATCATCGAGCTCTTCTGATGCTTGTTCTTGATCACCTCCTTCTTCTGCATTCTCTTCCATTGCAGTATCGTCGTATTCAGGGAACAACGGATCTTCTTCTTCTTCTTCATCGTCTTCCATCACAACCCCTCTTTATCCATGCTTGGTCCAGCAATTATAGCTGGGCATGAAACCTCTCCGAAGTAGATGGCCGTGAAGGATTCTTTCGGAAGAATGTTCTCTCACGTTCCGACAATCAACACATGGGCAACACATGAAGCCATTATCTTTGTTCGTCTGAGCTACAACAAGAAATGCATTCAGGCCTGCCATATACTAGTAAGTGCGTCGGTCACTGTACATCCATCGCTGTCGTGCATCCATCTGCATCATATAATTAAGTTTATCAAAATACATTACAATAACATATTAATACAGAGATGACCATAGTACATCGAGAAATACTACTTTTTTATGTATCAGTTACAGATGAAAAAGATAATTTGTTAACCTCGGTCGAAGATACCATTTTCAGTGAGCTTATGTGCGGCTCGAGAATTTCGTCGAACACCTCGTGTGCATAGTAAAATAAAACACACTAACTCCACACTCTCTCACACCTCCAAGCAAAAAAAAAAGATGAAAGGAGGGGGGCTGGGGCAGTATATATAGGGGAAGGGGGCATTGGTCCCGGTTCGTGGACTGAACCGGGACAATAGTTCATGCGCGTGCCACGTGGCCTGTGGCTAGGCATCGGTCCCGGTCCGTGGCAAGAGCCGGGACCGATATGCCCCCCACGAACCGGGACCAATGCCCCCAGGCGATTCCTGTTGCCCCGGGCGCACGAACCGGGACCAATGCATGGCATTTGTCCCGGATTTGGTTGCAACCGGGGCAGCTGCCCCCTGGCCCCCTGGACGAGAGGGGTTGTTTCCACTAGTGTATGTATGTTTTAGTAGGCTTAGTTTATGTGCATGCAAAGAAAAAATTAATTAACTTAACAGTTTTGTCGGGGCTCGTAGCTTTTCCTGTGAATACATCAATTAATAGCTTAATAGGGCTCTCCTGTAGCGTTTTCTGTGAACACATCAATTAATAGCTTAATAGGGCCCTCCCACGTGATTGAAATAACTACTACTACTCGGAGAACCAGCGAAGCACACAGGCTAATAGGTAGGTGATCGACTCGGGACACTGTGTATGTCGCGTAAATATATGGATTTATGATCCGATCACATCGACCATCCACTTGTCTGCTTCCACTATCGCTCGCCGGCCGTCGCTCGTTCTCCACAATTTAGTCGATTTTGCGATTCATTGACGTAGACATGGCAATTGAAGAGTAAATTTGAAGTCGTCCATAAGTATGTTTGTATTTTTAATAAGTTCAACAATTTTGAAGTCACAGGATCCTTCTCAAATTAAAGGCAGTTGTAATACATTTGTAAATACTTTCTCTCTAGATAAGAAATACGATATCGAGTTTAATGGCCTAATTTTTGAATTAAGTGTTATGAAGTTGACCTTGCCAGATAGAACAACGTCCGCTATGGAGATATTTTAGTTTGTCAAAGAAGAAGATTGTTATCCTAATATGTATGTTTCTTATCGGATCTTATTTACTATGCCTGTGGAGTTGCATCAACTGAAAGATGTTTTTCAAAATTGAAACTATTGAAAAGCTATTTGAGATATATAATGTCACAAGATAGACTAAATGGTTTGGCAACTCGATGCATCAAGAAGAACTTATTGGATGAGATTGACATTGATTCCATCGTTGATGACTTTGCATCTAGAAATGTAAAGAGAAAATTTTAGGGTAGATCGAAGTTGGAGTATCACTCCATAATAAATTACGCCTTCGTGCGTCCGTGTTTTCTTTACCCGCGAGGGGTTTCCAAGTAACTTTTGTTTCTCATTAAATTTCTGTTTCATCAACGCATCTATATATATGTCTACTTGTACTAAGGGTCCCAAATTTTTGGCTCGCCCTGGGCCCCCAAAATCTCAGGACCGGCCCTGGGTAGGATAGACGTCATGCGACATATCGGTTACTAGACTTGCAGCATGCTTCGCCGCGCCGGGTGCTTCGCACTGTGAACTGATTCGGCTCTTGCATTTTGTGTGTGGCGTCATCTTGCGTTAAAGGATTTGACATGTCTCTCTTTGCTCTTATCCCGGCTATACACATGCCTATACACACAGTCATGTGTCCAGCAAACGCAGTTCAGATCGATCATAAAAACTTAGTTCAACATGGATAATAGATTAACACGTATTAGCTTAGATCGTCGCATTAACAAAAAAATTCTAAAATGACGGCCGGGCACGCACATAGGCAGAAGTTTCATCCGTAGCTTAGTGCACAGTAATAGTTCAAACATAGCGACACACGAACTAAAGGACAGATCGACCTTTACCCACACCATGTAGTCACAAAACAGACACCCTAAACAAACTAATTTATTTCTAGACGCACATTCGTCTCGACCTGAGATCAGAGCACCGTCCATGCACACTATTGCCCAGCACGCTAGCACAAGAACACCGGGAAAGAACTGCAGCAGCTGGGTCCTAATATCTGAACCAAAATTGAGATCATCAGGAATGGATAGAAAAAATAGAGATCAAGTAAAAAGAAAAAGCACAACTATATTGCACATCTCTTAGTCAACATCGTCCATGCTCGTTCCCCCTGTCTCCTGCTATCCTGGTCAGCTCCTCCATCCGTCCACCTGCCACGACTCCATTGTTGGAACATCGAGCCTTTGAAAAGGGAAACACATCATCGTGGTCGTCGAGAATACGCAGTAGCCTCTTAACTATCTCATCAAGCAAGCCGATGGCGACGCGCTGCTTATACCGAGTATAGTGCTCCGTCAAAGTCGCTCATCTAGCTATACAATGAAGCTCTGAAAACTGGCTACATGCCATATTGCAGAAATAAATTGTTTACATCGTGCCATATTGCAGAAATAAATTGTTTACATCGTCTACATTATATCCGGTTTCCATCATGATTTCCAAACTTAGCTTTTTACCCAGACTTCTAATTCAAAGTTGCGCGGTTATCCACAAGTATTTTTAAGCCTCAACGCGAATGGACATTCCCTAGCAGGAAAATCATACCTCACGCAGGATATCAACCACCCAGAACTTGGCTTACACACTCCCTGGACGTACACACTTAACCCAAGCTGTGCAATCATATCTCATGCGATCTCCGTTCGAGGCAGACGGATCGCCTTACAATAAGAACACATCGCCATTGATTATTTTGAGACAACGAACTAAGACGGGCAGATTAATGCCTATGTACATGACAGAATAATCGAAACAAGGGGGCTAAACCATGTACGCTTTCATCCGAAAACAGGCATGGCTTCATCGATAAATAAAGAACCGCAGTGGATAAGATTATTCCAACCGCTTGCTAACCGCCTCTAAGAAAACCCGAAATGTGCGAGGTACCAAGTAATGGACCTGCGATGTTGATCTTACCATCTAGGTTATATACCCAATAAGACCTAAATTTTAAGTACCGCTCAAGTACAAATCGGTAAAAACTACAAAACATAAACTCCAAGAAGATGATGTATAAACTGAAAAGAAACAAAAAAGGAAACAACCCAAGATATCGATTTGTGTTAATGCGAAATAACCGAGCAAGGATCCAAAGAGAAAATGAGGGACGTAAGATCCCAAGTTAGTTGCATTAAAAAACAAATCTGTATTAGCAATCTGAATCACATACATATGTTCGACGGATTAACTACGGGTCTCATAGACCAACAGAGTCAATAACATTTTACTTGGATTTCTATAATAGAAATCGTAGAAACCTTTGGACTACGAAAACCAGATAAACTTCTTAGGACTTGTTTGTTCTTTTTTTAACTCTTGCATGCCTAGACTGTCGCTACAGCACATGTATGTTTCTTTTTCTAAGCTATCGCCGAGACAAAACTGTGTAACTATTTCTATCGCGCGAACAAATATACTGCGTGTTTACAAACAACTGGAAATAAATCTTATACGACCCAAAACCAAACGACCAATATGTGGACCAATTCCTGGGGGGCGACGCTTGGAAAATAATAGACATGGAAAATCAGTTACGAAGCCAACAGCGATGGAAAATAAATCGTGGAATCAATTTGTGATTTTCTTTGCCACGTGTGGTTCTCCAGAAGTTGGTCCACATATGGGTCGTTTGGCCTTGGGTCATATAAGATTTTCTTCCCAAACAACTGGCCATCAGTGAGCAGAGAGAACTAAAGTAAACGGAATAGAAAATAGATTGCGGCAATGATATTTTTGTCGACCAGGAACTCTGAAACTTCAACAGACACTAGTGGAAACAACCCCTCTCGTCCAGGGGGCCGGGGGGCAGCTGTCCCGGTTGCAACCAAATCCGGGACAAATGCCCTGCATTGGTCCCGGTTCGTGCGCCCGGGGCAACAGGAATCGCCTGGGCGCATTGGTCCCGGTTCGTGGGGGGCATATCGGTCCCGGCTCGTGCCACGGACCGGGACCAATGCCTAGCCACAGGCCACGTGGCACGCGCATGACCTGTTGTCCCGGTTCAGTCCACGAACCGGGACCAATGCCCCCTTCCCCTATATATACTGCCCCAGCCCCCCCTCCTTCCATCTTTTTTTTTTGCTTGGAGGTGTGAGAGAGTGTGGTGTTGCTGTTTTTTTTTTACTATGCACACGAGGTGTTCGACGAAATTCCCGAGACGCACACAAGCTCACTGAAAATGGTTTCTTCGACCGAGGTTAACAAATTATCTTTTTCATCTGTAACTGATACATAAAAAAGTATTATTTGTCGATGTACTGTGGTTATCTCTGTATTAATATGTATTTTGATAAACTTAATTATATGATGCAGATGGATGCACGGCAGCGATGGATGTACGGTGACCGACGCACCTCCGAGTATATGGCAGGCCTGAATGCATTTCTTGCTGTAGCTCAGGCGAACAAAGATAATGGCTTCATGTGTTGCCCATGTGTTGATTGTCGGAACGTCAGAGAACATTCTTCCGAAAGAATCCTTCACGGCCATCTACTTCGGAGAGGTTTCATGCCCAGCTATAATTGCTGGACCAAGCATGGAGAAAGAGGGGTTGTGATGGAAGACGATGAAGAAGAAGAAGATCCTTTGTTCCCTGAATACGACGATACTGCAATGGAAGAGAATGCAGAAGAAGGAGGTGATCAAGAACAGGCATCAGAAGAGCCCGATGATGATCTTGGCCGAGTTATTGCTGATGCAAGGGAAGACTGTGAAAATAGATTGGAGAGGTTGAAACTGGACAACATGTTACAGGATCACAAAAAATTGTTATACCCAAATTGCGAAGATAGTAGCACAAAGCTCGGTACCACACTGGAGTTGCTGAAATGGAAGGCACAAAACGGTGTGACTGACAAGGCATTTGAGACTTTACTTCAACTAATGAAGCCAAAACTTCCAAAGGATAACGAATTGCCTGAGAGTACGTACGAAGCAAAGAAAGCTCTCTGCCCTCTAGGATTAGATGTGCAGAAGATACATGCATGCATTAATGACTGCATTCTCTTCCGCGATGAGAAGTACGAGAATTTGGATGAATGTCCGATATGCACTGCACTGCGGTATAAGATCAGAGCAGATGATCCTGGTGATGTTGACGGCGAGCCCCCCCGTAAGAGGGTTCCTGCTAAGGTGATGTGGTATGCTCCTATAATACCACGGCTGAAACGTCTGTTTAGAAACAAAGAGCATGCTAGGTTGTTGCGATGGCACAAAGAAGACCGTAAGAAAGATGGAAAGTTGAGGCACCCCGCCGATGGATCGCAGTGGAGAAAGATCGAGAGAGACTTTCCAGACTTTGCAGGAGAGGCGAGAAACTTATGGTTTGGTCTAAGTACAGATGGCTTTAATCCTTTTGGGGAGCAGAGCTCCAGTCATAGCACTTGGCCTGTAACTCTATGTATGTACAACCTTCCTCCTTGGTTGTGCATGAAGCGCAAGTTCATTATGATGCCAGTTCTCATCCAAGGCCCGAGGCAACCTGGCAACGACATTGATGTGTATCTAAGGCCATTAGTGGAAGAACTCTTAGAACTGTGGGGCAAACCAGGTGTACGTGTGTGGGATGAGAACGAACAAAAGCCATTTGACCTACGGGCGTTGCTTTTCGTGACCATCAATGATTGGCCAGCTCTTAGTAACATTTCCGGTCATACAAACAAGGGATACAATGCATGCACACACTGTTTAGATAAGACTGACAGTGTTTTTTTGGATAAATGTAAAAAAGGTTGTATACCTGGGGCATCGAAGATTTCTTCCGATCAAGCATCCCTTAAGGAAAAAAGGAGGGAAGCATTTCAGAGGTGAGGCAGATAACCGAAAGAAGCCTGAGCTCCGTAGTGGTAATGATATATTCGATATGGTCAAGGACCTAGAAGTAATCTTTGGTAAGGCTGCTGGCAGCCAACCAGTTCCGTACGGCCCTGATAAGCGGGCACCCATGTGGAAGAAGAAATCTATATTTTGGGAGCTACCCTATTGGAAAGTTTTAGATGTCCGGTCTTCGATCGACGTGATGCACGTGACAAAGAATCTATGTGTCAATCTGCTATGCTTCCTGGGCGTGTATGGGAAGTCAAAAGATACGCCTGAAGCACGGGAGGACCAGCAACGTATGAAAGACCCAAGCAACAAGCACACAGATACAGGGCGCCATTCCTTAAGCAGCTACGCTCTTACTAAAGCAGAGAAGGAAATATTCTTTGAAGTCCTTTACAGTATCAAGGTTCCGTCTGGCTTCTCGTCGAATATAAAGGGGATAATAAACATGGCAGAGAAAAAATTCCAAAACCTGAAGTCTCATGACTGCCACGTGATTATGACGCAATTGCTTCCGATTGCATTGAGGGGGCTTCTACCGGAAAATGTTCGAGTACCCATTGTGAAGCTATGTGCATTCATGAACGCAATATCTCAGAAGGTAATCGATCCAGAAATTCTGACAAGATTACAGAGGGATGTGGTCCAGTGTCTTGTTAGTTTTGAGTTGGTGTTCCCACCATCCTTCTTCAACATTATGACTCATCTCCTTGTTCACCTATGTGAAGAGATTCATATTCTCGGTCCGGTCTTTCTACACAATATGTTCCCCTTTGAGAGGTTCATGGGAGTCTTGAAGAAATATGTTCATAACCGTGCTAGGCCAGAAGGAAGCATCTCGAAGGGCTATGGAACAGAGGAGGTCATTGGGTTCTGTGTTGACTTTATTCCTGACCTTAAGACAATTGGTGTTCCTGAATCGCGGCATGAGGGGAGACTGAGGGGAAAAGGAACGCTGGGAAAGAAAACAATGATACCTAGGGACGGGCATTCTTTGACCAAAGCACACTACACAGTTCTACAAAATTCTTTGTTCATGGCTACGTATGTCGAGGAACACAAGAATATTGTACGGTCTGCAAACCCGGGGAAGGATGACTCATGGATTAAACGCGAACACATGGAGACTTTCGGAAGTTGGTTGCAAACACGTCTTATAAATGACACCACTGTTGAAGATCAGCTATACATGTTGGCAGGGTCACCATCTTCGACTATTGGGAGTTTTCAAGGGTACGAGATAAATGGAAATACATTTTACACGAGCTCCCAAGATAAGAAGAGCACCAACCAAAACAGTGGTGTCCGCTTTGATACAACAAACGAGAATGGAAAAACTGACACATACTATGGTTACATAGAGGAGATATGGGAACTTGACTATGGACCTTCTTTTAAGGTCCCTTTGTTCAAGTGCAAATGGGTCAACCTGAATGGAGAAGGGGTAAAGGTAGACCCGCTTTATGGAATGACAACAGTGGATCTCAACTGTATTGGTTACAATGACGAACCATTCGTTCTAGCCAATGATGTGGCTCAGGTCTTCTATGTGAAGGACATGTCTTCCAGACCGAAGAAAAGAAAAAATAAGGGAACAATTTCATCATACGATGAGCCGAAGCGTCACATAGTTCTCTCAGGGAAAAGAAACATCGTGGGAATCGAGGACACGACAGACATGTCAGAAGATTATAATAAGTTTGTTGAAATTCCACCCTTCACAGTGAAATCTGACCCCACCATCCCGTTAAATAATGAAGATGCTCCATGGTTACGGCCGAAGCGATCATAAGCAAGGGACACGAAGAAAAGCTGGCAAGCATTATTGTTCCACCATCCCACTTTTCTGTTTCTCTCTCCTCCGTATGTTGGTGATGTGTAATAATAAGCGTGGAATACATGATCATATAGTTCTGTTTGATTAGTATTTTGTATTGACCGGTAAATAGCTGACAACTATGACCCATGTCCGAATACATTTCGAAGTGATAGTACGGATAACATCCTGACAGATATTGCAGGATTATAACTACTTTTAATATGTAGTATCTGTTGACACACGGTATAGAACAAGCGATATATTCCGCGCACACATTGCAGGCACACCATATTAATTTGAGGCATTGGAGGAGAAGACACATGAAGACAGTGATTTGAGTTGAGATAGGTGAAGTTAATAGGAGGATTTTGAGGGGTTGGTGGGATCAGACACAAACTGGCACTTTAATTGAGATTGCCGACGTGAAGTCTCTCACTAATGATAGCGTGCACGGAAGGCAATTCATTCCAAATTGATACTGTGGGTTGCCACTTGTCGGTGTTGAAGAACATGTTTCCCAATGGTGTTAATGTGGTGTCCTTATTCTCCGGTATTGGAGGAGGAGAGATAGCTTTGCACAGGCTTGGCATCCACATGAAGACAGTGATTTGAGTTGAGATAGGTGAAGTTAATAGGAGGATTTTGAGGGGTTGGTGGGATCAGACACAAACTGGCACTTTAATTGAGATTGCCGACGTGAAGTCTCTCACTAATGATAGCGTACACGGAAGGCAATTCATTCCAAATTGATACTGTGGGTTGCCACTTGTCGGTGTTGAAGAACATGTTTCCCAATGGTGTTAATGTGGTGTCCTTATTCTCCGGTATTGGAGGAGGAGAGATAGCTTTGCACAGGCTTGGCATCCGCATGAAGACAGTGATTTCAGTTGAGATAGGTGAAGTTAATAGGAGGATTCTGAGGGGTTGGTGGGATCAGACACAAACTGGCACTTTAATTGAGATTGCCGACGTGAAGTCTCTCACTAATGATAGAATTGCATAATCTTGAAAAAACCTTTGCCTTGATCGTCCAAGATGTCCCAGTAGTGGTGCTCAGCGCCTTGTCTGCATGTTTCGCAGGACATGCCCATTTTACAGTGTAGAAACATCTACAGAAAAGAGCAAACATCTGTAAACTAGGCAGAGGAGAAGTAGAATCAGGTAGAGAAACATTAGAGCCGATGAGAAGTACAAATAGCATATGGAGAGAAACAAGGTTTAAAAGATATTGCTAGGTGCTTCCGGCCAAAAGATTATCAAATCAAAGTTTTGAAATTCTCAAATCAAACCATAAGTTCACAAAGCATACACAAACATTGACCGTTACCAACCTGAGCCGCAAGGAGCAGTAGAGCAGAGCAGAGCAGACTCTAGAGGATGGACAAGCAGCCAGGACTGACATCGACTCTAGAGGATGAACAAGCCACCCTACTTCTACTATGAAAATGAGGCCCTAGCTCCAAAAAGTGTATGGGTGGAAATTTCCAGAAATTTGTATGACACAGAGCCGGAGTTTGTGGATTCTAAGCACTTCTGTGCAGCTGCTCAAGAAAGAGGCTACATCCATAACTTCCATAATTTATATTCAAATTATATACAAATGAAAAAATAATTAATAGTTTCAATAGTTAGAATAATTATTTAGTTAAACGAAAAATGGATTTAAATTAGTTTTGCAAATTCTAGCATTTTTCATGTTGGAATTTTTGTCAAATTTGGAAGTATATAAAAGTTGTTAATGTGCAAACTTAACACTTTTCAAATTTTGGCGCTAAAAAATTTTGGGCGCGCAGGGGTGCCACCGAAATTCGAAATTTGTTTTTGGTCCCGGGCCGTGGTACCAACCGGGACCAAAGGTGCTCTAGTCCCGGTTGGTGGCACGGGCCGGGACTAAAGGCCCAAGTGTATAAAAAGCGCGGCCCTCTCTCCAGGCCGAGCGGACACCCCAGGGGCGGGTACGAGTGGATATGGCTGGGCGAAGCCCTGCCGGCGGCGGGAACGAGTGGACAGATCCGCCGGCGTTCCGCCGGCGGGGATGGACTACGGACACAGTAGATTAGGGGAACACAACTTCTATTAAAATAAGGCCAGGGGCCTTGCTTACATAGGGGCGGCGCGGCCACAGGCGGCCGGCCGTACTTGCATAAGGGGCGGCGGCGCGGCCACAGGCGGCCGGCCGTTTCTTGGGGGGGTAGCTAGGGGCGTTGTCTATATAGAATAGGGGGGCGGGGGCGCGGCCACAGGCGGCCGGCGCCAATCTAGTCGTCCTCGTCGTCGGAGAGGCTTACATAGGCGGGTGGCTGCCACAGGTGGGCAGGCGGCTGGGCCGGGCTCGCCGGGGCTGGAGACATCGGGGGCATCGGGGGAGCGTACGGCGGCGGCGGGGGTAGCACCTCCTGCGGCAGCGGCGGCGACGGGGGCAGCTCCTCCTCCTGCTCCGGCGACCCCGGCGCCCAAACGCCGCCGGTCCAGGCCCAGCTCATGCCATACTCCAGGCCTGGTGGGAGCGGCTGCGGCTCCGGCATGTCCTCGGACGCCTCCAGCTCGGCGTTCATCGCCTGCCACCAGGGGATGGCAGGCTCGTTAGGGGGTGGCGGCGGCGGCGGCATCGCGGCGGCGTCGGCGGCGGCGGCGGCCACGACACGCTCCCACCTCTTGATCTCGTCATCGATGAGGGAGCGGCGGGAGGCCTCGCAGGCCTTCTCCATGGCGGCCCGGAGCTCGGGGTCCTCCTCCTCGGAGAAGTCCTCCGGCTCGTCCACGAGGAGCCATAGCTCCCTCTCCCGGCCGGGCGCTGGCGGGGGGTAGTCGTCCACGTTGGCCTCGAGGGGGGCGGGGATGAAGGAGCGGCGGCGCTGCTCGTGCTCCTGCTCGAGCCAGGCGGCCCAGTAGGGGGAGCCGCGCGCGTACATCCGCTCCCTGCGGACGGGGGCCGGCAGGAGCTCGCGCCGGCGCTCGATCTCCTCGAGCAGCGCCGCGCCGGTCGGGGCCGGCGGCACTGGGATCCGCTGGGGATTCAGGTGCCAGCCGTCCGGGAGGTGCACGTCGTTGTAGAACACCGGAGTGGCATTGTTCCAGTGCCACTCCGCCTCGTCCACCCGGACGTACCGGCGGAACCGCTTGCCCGGGGGCGCGGCGCGGGGCGGCGGGCGTGCAGCCGGTGGTGGCGCGGGGACGCGCGGCACCCCGCCGAGGCGGACACCTCCAGGGCCGTAGCCGAAGGCCTCCGCCGGCGGGGGCGGGATGCGGCCGGCGCCGCTCGACGAGCCCCCGTCGTCGTTCCTTGGGCGCTTGCCGGAGTTCGAGAACCAGCGGGACATGGTGGCGGCTAGGGTTGCTTTGCCAGGGACGCGTCCGGGGTGGGTGGGTTGTACGGGCGGCGGGGGGCCTTTAAAAAGGACCCGGGGTGGGCTGGCATGCCAACCGGCGGCCTGAACGTGGCGGCGGTTGCAGGCGGCCATGAATGCGGGGAGCCGAGGCGTGGCGCGTGGGGAGTGGGGCGCGGGAAGCCGAGGCGGGGCGGGAAGACGAGGCGGACAGCGGCCCTTTGACCGTCCTTCGGTCTTAGTTTAAGGGACCAGGCGAACCAGCCACCAGGCCGCTGGCCAGTGGCCCCTGTTGACTGGCCATAATAACAGACGCGGGCCAGTGGGCCCTTCGAACCGTTGACTGTCCATAATAAAAGACGCGGGCCAGTGGGCCTTTTTGACTAAAAAATGTGTCAGTGGGCTTAATTAAAGACGTGGGCCTGGAGCGGTTGGGGAAGGGGAGGCCGGTTGGCGATTGCGAGGCAGGAGAAAAAAAAACGAACAAAAAAAACCTGCCGCGGCAGGGAAAATGGGCGGACTTTATTCTTTTTTTAAGAAGGCATCCATCCCGGTCCCTAAAACGAACCGGGACGAACTCCCTCGCGGTCCCTGGCCCAGAGTCGCCACGTGGGCCAGCCTTACCATCCCGGGTCCTGGCACAACCGGGACCAATGGGGAGGGCCATTTGTCCCGGCTAGCCCATCCCGGTTGCGCAACCGGGACAAATGGCCCTTACGACCCGGGACAAAAGGCCCTGTTTCCACTAGTGAGAGTGCATACTTACCGGTCTGTCACCGAAACCCAGAGCATCCTCGCATGTCTTAGATCTTGTGAAAACGGGGCGACGCGCATCAGCAGGCATGGAAAGAGGCATGCACAACTCTCGCGCCTGCAAAAAACACAGCATGCACGCCTCTCTTCAAATTACAACATTTTAACTTGGCTAAATTATATGCAAAAGTTCAGATAGAATTACAATTTTTTAATTTGGCTAACTTAGATGCAAAAGTTCAGATAGAATTATAATTTTTTATTTGGCTCAAAAGTTATAATAGCTAGCTCTGATCTGACCGATCGATTCCAACCAGCTAGCTAGCACCACGGCTCAAATCGATTGATCTATCGATTCCGAGCTAGCTAGCTGGTATACGATGTACCGACCACTTCGAGCACCCGACGAGCAGGCCGTAAACTGCGCGGCCTCTCCCTGTCCCTGACGCCGCCCATCCATCGTCCGCTACGGCTCCCAGCGAGCCCCACCGAAGCAAGCTGAACGCGCCTACCCGGCACCCTCACCGCCGCCGTGTAGTTCTCCATCACCGCCCGGAGCGGCTATGGCAGAGACAACGAAGTGTTGGAGGCGACGGTCCTCTCGAGCCACCCTGTGTCTCCGTTGGAGCGGGAAGAAGGCCGCGGCGCGGGGCTCCAGCGTGTTGGTGAGGCCATGGTTGATCGCGTGAAAGAAGCCGACGCCGCGGCACGCACATCCGCATCCTGTGCTGCTGTTCTTGGCACACCCAATGTAGATGTACTCGAGGACGCAGTTGCAGCGTGCACAAAGAGGCTTGGTTCGGAGAGTGGTGACGTCGGCGGGGAGATCGATTAGCTGCCGGCCGGCGCCGAGGATCACAAGCTGTCCGCGCCTAAATCAGCTGAGGCCAGGTGATGTTGTCCGTCGTTGAGGAGCACGAATCCGCCGCGGCCGTCTTGGAGTGGGGTTTCGCCAGGTGATACCGCCGACGGAAACGCAGCCGAGGGGCGTTTGACGATTGCTACGACGACATGGCGCTGCTTCTTCCCCGGATCCACCAACGCTACACGTGCCCACCACACGGGCCGACAGTTCACGATACACCTCTGCCGCCCACGCATGCGACCAAGAAGTCCACCCGACCAACAACAGCAGGAGAGCTACAAATCCCCACATTCAGTGACACGGAGCGAATCAGGATGGCTGAGAGAGCTCCCAGCCCATGGAGCTTATAGCTAAAGATAAATAGATAATACAAAAGCCGTGTTGCGGACACATGTACATGACTTATGATGCAGCCGTAGAGTACAATCCGAGTAGATGTCAGCTAAACGAATACTAAGTGGAAAGATAGGAGGACCAGTCAAATATTCCAAACTCAAAGTCGGATACAGGTCACATGTAATAAACCTTTACAAACTTAATTATACTTGTCGTGTAAGTCAGTCTCCAAGTTTGGAGTACATACGTTTTGATTTCTACTCCTACTCGTCTTCAAGTAGGATATAAGCACAGCAATAGGACGCAGGATGGCTTGAACAGCGGATCCATATTATCACGCCTTCGCGGCGCATTGGGGGATCACGTGAGATATCTCGATCCTGCGTAATTATCCATGGCGAACCCATGGCCTGTCCTACCGGACTATGTAATAGAGGACATCTTCACGCTATTACCAGCAAAGTCTGTGCACCGGTGCTGCTGCCTCTCACGCTCATGCATGGGACGCCATGCTCTCGACAGACGACTTCGCCGACCGCCACCTCCAGCGGGCCAACCGCCCCGGCTTCCCCAAGACCCTCCTGCTACAAGACTCGGTCTGCCATGGACCGATGATGAACATGTGGTCGCCGGAGCACCCTAGCGGTGCAAAACTCATGGATATCCCCTGTGATCTCGCACGTGACAACTTCCCACGCAACCCCGAGAAGTTGCTGCGTAGGAGGTTCACCAGCGATGACTACAAGGTACCGCGCCTCGTGACGCGGCAGTGTCGTGGCCTTGTTATCCTCGAAGCCACCGCCTCGGTGATTTGCTACGTGTGCAACCCATCCACCGGCCAAATGGCAGCCCTTCCACAAGGACGATCGACCGTCGACGGGTTGCCGGAGACGCACGGAGTCCGCCAAGAAGTATGCAAGCCTAGGGATTGGATATGACTCGTGCATCAGGAAGCACAAAATTGTGCGCATCTACTACGGTGGATGTAATGCCAAGAAGCTACCTATATCTGCTGGCTGTGAGGTCTATGAGGTGAATTCTACGGAGCTTTGGAGGCCTCCGAAGGGCGGCATCCACGAGAAACCGACGGGGTGGGTAATTAGAGATGGAAGAAGCGTCTTTGCACATGGCCATATCTATTGGCTAGCACAGCTGAGGCTGGAGTCCGAGTCCCCATCCGAGATGTTCATCGTATCCTTCTCTCTCCGTTGCGAGAAATTCGGGATGCTGACACTACCGCATAGGACGGAGAACAATGCTCCAGTTCCACGCCATGTCGCCATTTAGTCGAGCTTGATGGACGGCTGTGCCTCTTCAGCACAGACGCGGACAGCATCTGGCCAAGGCACTATCACATCTGGCTACTACGGGGATATGAAGCTAGCACCTGGGACTTCACTATCAAATTGATTTGGCCACGGTGTCGTCGGAGACTCGAAGGTTCTTCAACAGCGGTGGCCGAAACTTACCGGTTGCCATAGTTGATAACGGTCGTCGTCGCATCCTCTTCATACAACCGCGCTTTACAAATTCACGTGCAGCTAGCTTCAAACTTTGGGCATACGACCCCGTGACTCACGACGTTGACAACCTCATGGACAACACTGGTTCTGTTACCGATCGAAGCATGGTCCTAAAGCATGCCGCATTTTATGAGGAAAGCATGTTCTCCCCTGGACTGCATTACGTGGACAACATTTTCGCCATGTCATTGGTGTTGCGACGGCTGCCGGCCAAGGCCCTAAAGAGACTCAAGTCTGTCTGCCGAAGCTGGCGCGCTATGATAGAGAGCAACCACTTCGATTTAGCCACACGTTCATGCAGCAAATTTAGAAATTATTATGATTATCTCTAGCAGATCCTGCAAACCATTAAGGGGGTTTACGGATCGGGTTTTGCTGGAATATTACATAGTACTTTTTGCCACTTCGGGTGGCATGAGGAGGCCTGACACATTACGAAGCCCGGAGGACACGGCGACGCGGTCCACGACCCCCATGATTGTGCACATGCCCTTTAATTTTTTGCCTTTTACTCTTAAAACATTTATAATTGTGAACGGAGGCCTGGTGTAAATTATATCTGCTGAGTGTTAATAAAAAATAATAGGGAGCAGAGGGAGTACAAAAATTCGTGTATATTCGAGGATTGCAAAATAATTGGAAAGAGAAACTACAAGGAAAATAAGAAAATCCTAAACTTGAGACGAACAGAAAACGTAGGAAGGGGGGGTGGGTGTTATGTAAACATGTTTGCCAACGCCATTTGGTGAGGCACTATTGGTATTTGAAGCTAACTATAGAAAATTTAATAATTAAGTTTGACCTCCAAGTGATTGACTAGAAGGTAGGCAGCATATTAGGTACTAGGATCAAACTTGGGTACAGATCATGCTTGCGAAGGGACACATGGCATCCTAAAGGGACATATGGCAAAAATAAGCAACCTGGGGCAATGGGGCGAGTAGTTTCGCATCTGTTTCTCCTCGGACAAATGTCGTCGTAACTATCGTCGGACTGTGCTGGGGGAGTGACCCTCGGAGGATCAGGACGCCTGTACTGGGCGTGAAGGTAGCACAGGCGGGGCCTAAATGGTTAGTGTTTCGTTTGGACCAATCGGGAAGAATCACACGAATCGCGTGTTTCTTTTAAGCGTTTGTGATTCGTTGGATCACGGGTACGGTGTGTTTCTTTCGAGCGCTTGTGAGCCATTGATCGAAACCCTAGCACAAAAATTTGTAAAAAACACATGTAAACAAAAAGAGTAAGTGAATACATGGCATGTAAAATCCTAAAAACACATGATATGCCAACTTCTAGCTTTTGTTTCCATCTCGACGCTACGGAGCCCCTATGCGGCGAAACCCTAACTCCGCTGGAGAAAATTCCACCTTATCGGTCTATAGCTTTCACGGGAGCCTAGAGTGGGTACCAATGTGGAACTCTTTTCTTGGTTGTGTTATGGTGGTCCCTAGGAAATGCCAAAACAATGGCATGAACCACCTCTACACAACATTCCCTCCCGTTCATCGGTTCCGGGACTTTCAGCCTATAAGTACTTAGACTCGGAGAGAGGACTCGATGCCGGTGAACATCCAACACAAAGAGTGAGTGAATACATGGCATGCACAACCCTAAGAACAATATTAACACATGGTATGCCACCTCCTAGCTTTTGGTGCCATCCCGACGCTCCAGAGCCCCTCTGCGGCGAAACCCTAGCCCCGATGGATAAAAGTCCGCCTTATCGGTCTACAGCTTTCACCGAAGCCCGGAATGGGTAGAAATGTGCAAATATATTCTTGGTAGTGTTACGGTGGACCCTAGGAAGTCCCAAAAAAATGGCATGAACCACCTTTACACAAGATTCCCTCCCGTTCATCGGTTCCGGGACTTACAGCCTATAAGTACTTATACTCGGAGAGGAATTGATGTCGGTGAAGACCCAACACAAAGAGTGAGTGAATACATGTCATGTACAACCCTAAGAACACATGTGAACACATGGTATGCCACCTCCTAGATTTTGGTGCCATCCCTACACTCCAGAGCCCCTCTGCGGAGAAACCCTAGCCCCGATGGATAAAAGTCCACCTTATTGGTCTATCTTACACCGGAGCATAGAGTGGGTAGAAATGTGCAACTATTTTATTTATTGTGTTATGGTGGACCCTAGGGAATTCCAAAACAATGGCATGAACCACCTCTACACAAGATTCCCTCCCATTCGTTGGTTCCGGGACTTGCAGCCTATAAGTACTAAGACTCGGAGAGAGGAATCGATGCTGGTGAAGACACAACAAAAAGAGTGAGTGAGTACATGGCATGTACAACCCTAAGAACACATGTGAAAACATGGCATGCCAACTCCTATCTTTTGGTGACATCGCGACGCTCCGGAGCCCCTCTTAGCGAAACTCTAGCCCTGCTGGAGAAAAGTCCACCTTATCAGTCTACAGCTTTTACCGGATCTCGGAGTGGGTAGTAATGTGCAACACTTTGCTAGTTTGTGTTATGGTGGACCCTAGGAAGTCCCAACACAATGGCATGAACCATATCTAAACAAGATACCCTCCCGTTTGTCGGTTCTGCGACTTTCAGCCTATAAGTACTTCGACTCGGAGAGAGGAATCGATGCCCGCGAAGACCCAATACAAAGAGTGAGCAAATAAATGTCATGTACAACACTAAGAACACATGAGAACACATGGTATGCCAACTCCTAGATTTTGGTGCCATCCCGACGCTCCGGAGCCCCTCTACGGCGAAACCCTAGCCCCGCTGGAGAAAAGTCCACTTTATCGGTCTACGGCTTTCACCGGAGCCCGGAGTGGGTATAAATGTGCCAAAACAATGGGATGAACCAGCTCTACAAAATATTCACTCCCGTTCTTCGGTTCTGGGACTTTTACCCTATAAGTACTTAGACTCGGGGAGATGAATCGATGCCGGTGAAGACCCAACAAAAAGAGTGAGTAAATTCATGGAATGTACACCCCTAAGAACACATGTTAACACATGGTATGGAAACTCCTAGCTTTTGGTGCCATCCCGACGCTCCGGAGCCCCTTTGCGGCGAAACCTTAGCCCGTTGGAGAAAAGTCCACCTTATCGATCTACAACATGTGTTACTCTTTGCATGGTTGTGTTATGGTGGACCCTATGAAGTCCAGAAACAATGGCATGAGCCACCTCTACACAAGATTCCCTCCCGTTCATCGGTTCCGGGACTTGCAACCTATAAGTACTTAGACTCGGAGAGAGGAATCTATGCCGGTAAAGAACCAACACAAAGAATGAGTGAATACATGGCATGTACAACCCTAAGAACACATGTGAACACATGGTATATATGCCAACTCCTAGCTTTTGGTGACATCCCGACGCTCCGGATCCCCTCTGTGGTGAAACCCTAGCCACGTTGGAGAAAAGTCCACCTTATCGGTCTACAGCTTTCACCGGAGCCCGGAGTGGGTAGAAATGTGCAAACCTTTGCCTGGTTGTGTTATGGTGGACCATAGGAAGTCCCAAAACAATGGAATGAACCACCTCTACACAAGATTCCCTCCCGTTCGTCGGTTCCGGGACTTGTAGCCTATAAGTACTTAGCTCGGAGAGAGGAATCGATGCCGGTGAAGACCCAACACAAAGAGTGAGTAAATACATGGCATGTAGAACCCTAAGAACACATGTGAAAATGTGGTATTCCAACTCCTAGATTTTGGTGACATCTCAACGCTTCGGAGCCCCTTTGCGGCGAAACCCTAGCCTCGTTGGAGAAAAGTCCACCTTATCGATCTACAGCTTTCACCAGAGCCCAGAGTGGGTAGAAATGTGCAAATCTTTGCCTGGTTGTGTTATGGTGGACCATAGGAAGTCCCAAAACAATGGAATGAAGCACCTCTACACAAGATTCCCTCATGTTCATTGGTTCCGGTACTTTCAGCCTATAAGTACTTAGGCTCGGAGAGAGGAATCGATGCAGGTGAAGACCCAACACAAAGAGTGAGTGAATAAATGGCATGTACAACCCTAAGAACACATGTTAACGCATGGTATGCCAACTCCTAGATTTTGGTGACATCCCGACGCTCCGGAGCCCCTCTACGGCGAAACTCTAGCCCCGCAGGAGAAAAGTCCACCTTATTAGTCTACAACTTTCACCGGAGCCCGGAGTGGGTACAAATGTGAAACTCTTTGCTTTGTTATGTTATGGTGGAACCTAGGAATTTACAAAAAAATGGAATGAACCACCTCTACACAAGATTCCCTCCCGTTCGTCGGTTCCAGGACTTTCAGCCTACAAGTACTTAGACTCGGATAGAGGAATCGATGGCAGTGAACACCCAACACAAACAGTGAGTGAATATTTTTCATTTGAAACCCTAATAACACATGTTAACAAATGGTATTACAACTCCTAGCTTTTGGTTCCATCCCGACGCTCTGGAGCCCATCTGAGGCGAAACCCTAGCCCCTTTGGAGAATAGTCCACCTTATCGGTCTACAGCTTTCACCAGAGCCCGGAATGGGTAGAAATGTGCAACTATTTACTTGGTTGTGTTATGGTGGACCCTAGGAAGTTCCAAAACAATGGCATGAACCACCTCTACACAAGATTCCCTCCCGTTCGTCGGTTTTGGGACTTTCAGCCTATAAGTATATAGCTCGGAGAGAGGAATCGATGACGGTGAATACCCAACACAAAGAGTGAGTAAATACATGGCATGTACAACCCTAAGAACACATGTGAAAACTTGGTATTCCAACTCCTAGATTTTGGCTAGCACATGTGAAAACTTGGTATTCCAACCCTAAGAATCGTTGCCTTGTTATCCTCGAAGCCACCGCCTCGTAGATTTGCTACGTGTGCAACCCATCCACGGTCAAATGGCAGCCTTCCACAAGGACGATCCACGGGTTGCCGGAGACGCACGGAGTCCGCCAAGAAGTATGCAAGGCCAGGGATTGGATATGAGTTGTGCATCAGGAAGCACAAAATTGTGCGCATCTACTATGGTGGATGTAATGCCAAGAAGCTACCTATATCTGCTGGCTGTGAGGTCTATGAGGAGAATTCTACGGAGATTTGGAGGCCTCCGAAGGGCGGCATCCACGAGAAACCGAAGGGGTGGGTAATTAGAGATGGAAGAAGCGTCTTTGCACATGGCCATATCTATTGGCTAGCACAGCTGAAGCTGGAGTCCCCATCCGAGATATTCATCGTATCCTTCTCTCTCCGTTGCGAGAAATTCGGGATGCTGACACTCCCGCATAGGACGGAGAACAATGCTGCAGTTCCACGCCATTTAGTCGAGCTTGATGGACGGCTGTGCCTCTTCGGCACAGATGCGGACAGCATCTGTCCAGGGCACTATCACAATTGGCTACTACGGGGATATGAAGCTAGCACCTCACTATGGGAGACGAGTTCTTACCGTGTGCTTAGATCTTTCCCGTGTGCACTACATCGGGCACACGGCATTGATTATCTTTGCCGTGTGTCGCGCACGGTAAAGGAAAACACATGGTCTAGTTACACGAAAAGCACACGGTAAAGTTCGACACACGGCAAAGAATAAAAAAAGCACACGGTAAAGAAAACACACGGCAAAGATTACAGCCATGTGGCCATTCCGTTGCGGGGCAGAACGGAACTGTTACGTCAGTCCTGACATCAAACCACACTGTACGCGCTCGCGGAAAAATATTACTTTATTTCTTTGCCGTGTGCATGCACACGGTAAAGATTTTTCAGTCTTTGCCGTGTGCATGCACACGGTAGAGAATTTTTTAATTTTTCTTTCAAAATAGCTTGTTTAATTTATAATTACAATATTTAATTTTATTTATCAATTTATAAAAATTCCCCTTGTTTATTATGGCCTACCCTACCAGAAGCATGCAACTAGTTTTAGATTTCTATCCCCTTTCGACGCCGTTATCGCGTGTTTCCGTATAAGTCCGGTATTTCTCCAGCGGGTCTAGGGTTTCACCGGAGGGGGGCTACGGAGCGTCTGGATGCCAACACAAGCTAGGGGGTGCCATACCAAGTTAGTATAGTTGTGTTGTGTGCTTTTCATGGCAAATATTGCACTCCGGGGTGCGGGCCGCTTCACCGGCATCCACTTCTCTCTCGTGAGCTTACACCCGCTTATAGGGTGAAACTCCCGTATCGGACGAAACATCGTGAATCTTCTGAAGAGTTGTGTTCTACAAATGTCTATTGGGTTGCTATGGACTACCCTAACACAACCAAGCAACTAGTTCCACATTGCTACCCCCTTTCGACGCCGTTACCGCGTGTTTCCGTATAAGTCCGGTATTTCTCCAGCGGAGGTAGGGTTGCACCGGAGGGGGGGGTCTACGGAGCGTCTGGATGCCAACACAAGCTAGGGGGTGCCATACCAAGTTAGTATAGTTGTGTTGTGTGCTTATGATGGCAAAGATTGCACTCCGGGGTGCGTCCCGCTTCACCGGCATCCACTTCTCTCTCGTGAGTTTACACGCGCTTATAGGGTGAAACTCCCGTATCGGACGAAACGTCGTGAATCTTTCGAAGAGTTGTGTTTACCAATGTGTATTGGGTTGCTATGGACTACCCTAACTCAACCAAGCAACTGGTTCCACATTTCTACCCCCTTTCGACGCCGTTACCGCGTGTTTCCGTATAAGTCCGGTATTTCTCCAGCGGAGGTAGGGTTTCACCGGAGGGGGCTCTACGGAGCGTCTGGATACCAACACAAGCTAGGGGGTGCCATAACAAGTTAGTATAGTTGTTTTGTGTGCTTATGATGGCAAATATTGCACTCCGGGGTGCGGGCCGCTTCACCGGCATCCACTTCTCTCTCGTGAGTTTACACTCGCTTATAGGGTGAAACTCCCGTATCGGACGAAACGTCGTGAATCTTCCGAAGAGTTGTGTTGTACCAATGTGTATTGGGTTCCTATTGACTACCCTAACACAACCAAGCAACTAGTTCCACATTGCTACCCCCCTTTCGACGCCGTTACCGCGTGTTTCCATATAAGTCCGGTATTTCTCCAGCGGAGGTAGGGTTTCCCCGGAGGGGGCTCTACGGAGCGTCTGGATGCCAACAAAAGCTAGGGGGTGCCATACCAAGCTAGTATAGTTGTGTTGTGTGCTTTGGATGGCAAATATTGCACTCCGGGGGTGCGGGCCGCTTCACCGGCATCCACTTCTCTCTCGTGAGTTTACATGCGCTTATAGGGTGAAACTCCCGTATCGGACGAAACGTCGTGAATCTTCTGAAGAGTTGTGTTCTACCAATGTCTATTGGGTTGCTATGGACTACCCTAACACAACCAAGAAACTAGTACCAAATTGCTACCTCCTTTCGACGCCTTTATCGCGTGATTCCGTATAAGTCCGGTATTTCTTCAGCGGCGGTAGGGTTGCACCGGAGGGGGGGTCTACAGAGCGTATGGATGCCAACACAAGCTAGGGGGTGCCATAACATGTTAGTATAGTTGTGTTGTGTGCTTATGATGGCAAAGATTGCACTCCGGGGTGCGGGCCGCTTCACCGGCATCCACTTCTCTCTCGTGAGTTTACACGCGCTTATAGGGTGAAACTCCCGTATCGGACGAAACGTCGTGAATCTTCCGAAGAGTTGTGTTCTACCAATGTGTATTGGCTTGCTATGGACTACCGTAACACAACCAAGCAACTAGTACCACGTTGCTACCCCCTTTCGACGCCGTTACCGCGTGTTTCCGATAAGTCCGGTATTTCTCCAGCAGAGGTAGGGTTGCACCGGAGGGGGGTCTACGGAGCGTCTGGATGCCAACACAAGCTAGGGGGTGCCATACCAAGTTAGTATAGTTGTGTTGTGTGCTTATGATGGCAAAGATTGCACTCCGGGGTGCGGGCCGCTTCATCGGCATCCACTTCTCTCTCTCGTGAGTTTACACGCGCTTATAGGGTGTGACAGGGGGATGCTAACCCCGTAGGCCAAGCTCCAAGGAATAACCCGGCTCAAGGGATGATGTGCAGGATCCGGCTAAGGATAGGGAAACTTGTGAAGGCCCAAGCTTGAAGGCCCAATGACCCGGATTGTGGGTTATTGTAAAGGAAAGTTAGGATTAGTGCGCCGTGTCCGGGTAGGATTCAGGATACGCCTTGTAGAACAAGTCAGGGGGTACGGGTGCTTTATAAACCGACCCCCGGATATAGTTTAGACAGAGATCTAAGAACCCTAGCAATATCGCGTGATATCGAGTATCCAGTGTAAACCCTAATCGAATTATCATATCGAGAATAGAGATCCGGCGACTTCGATTGCCGGCTATCAGATCAAATTGCACCATGTCTTCCCTTGAGCTAAACCCTCTCCCAAACGCCTGTGTCGACTTGCCCCAAGATCAGTTACTCCTGGTAACATCTGCCGTGATTATCCCACGACAGTTGGCGCCCACCGTGGGGCCTGCGTCCAAAGCTGTTTACATCACGGGAGAAGTTCGGAAGGGCATGGAAAATCTTGTCATCGGCGAAATCTACATCGACCACGAAGGAGAAAAGGTGGTGGACGATTCCGGCTGGGGGCCGGAGTCGGATCACCTCGAAACCGGATCCGTCGTGACAATCGGCCGGATCAGCGTCTTCATCGGTATGGTATGTGCTTCCAATTCGGTCCCTGACAACGTTGGATCTGATTCTATGCCAGGAAAAGCCACGTCTATCCGATCAGATGATGAGGAATCAACTGGAACGACATATCCGGCAGAAGAACCCATCGCGGAGTGGGAACAGCCGGAGGAGCCGGCATGGACCCCACGTGACCGGGCCCAAGGAGAAGATGATACCGGGTCTATCCTGGATCTACTGGAAAACCGGTATGAGGAGAACGGTGAGGAGGAACAGCCTGAATTTACACCGGATATCGTACGCCGAGTTGCAGTCTATGCGGCCCCCGCGGCCAACCAAGGAAACACAGTCGCGGCATCAGTCGGGGCGGCTCAGGCAGTGGCCCAGCAACAGGGCGCGGTTAACGGAGACCCGGTCTTGACCCGGGTTGATGGAGAGTCAGCATCGGTCACCAGTCGTGCAGCAGATGAGGAGCAACACGCCAACATGTTCGGGTTTCAAGCAAACCGGACACCAGGGGCGGGTCCCTCGAATCCACGTCACCCGGCCCTGTTCGATAATAATTTGATTTTGGATCCTACAGTCCTCGCCACAGTTATCACCCCAGAAAACGCGGCAGAGCGTGTTAGAGATCTGGATGTGGCTCGTCGTGCATTGGAACAGCAAAGAAGGCAAGTGGAAGCAGATAGACAGGGGATGGCCACACGACGGCGCGAGCTAGCTAGATGCGTTGGAAACCCGGCTTCGAGAGGAAACGTCCAGGATACATCAAAGGCACCACACCAGGTTGCCAGCAACGGGCGGGGTTATTAATCCGGCTAATTTATTCGTTACGCCTCAGGACCAGCCGATACCAGTGGTGAACCAGGGAACCGCACCCCAACAGATGACAGCAGCGACACATCCGGCGAATGAACGGACCGGGTTACCCCCACCACAAACTAGAGTAACAACCGGCAACGATCTACTGCCGCCGCCGCCATCACGATTCCGCACGCCGGCCGGCCACTACAACAATCCTATGGACAACGTATATGCGGCGACACTCGCATTGAATCAAATACCTGTGGGAGAGTCGCCCCATGCAGAGAAGACTCGGCAAGCCATCGAGCTGTTGCACACTGCGGTGGCACAGCAAGCCAATTACCCGGATCACAGAAGCGGTATGCACGGGACGCCATACGTCAGCCAGCAGCAAGGGAATATACAAACAAGTTCAGCGCGGCGGAGGGAAGAGCAGCAGCAAATGCCGCCTCCTCCCCGCGCTCAGGCAGCATCAGCAGCACAGGCCGTCGTGGACAGTTCTAGGGCTCGGAGGGCCGCGGCCGGGTCTGCAGCGCATGGACCTCCCGCAGCACCGCGCCCAGACGCGCCCCCCGCGGCATCACACGTTTCTAGAGCAAGGCCGGTCTCAACCATTCTTGCGGGACCCAAGTGTCTCTCGGACAATATTAGAGCTGAACCTTACCCGGAAAAATTCAAAGAGCCAGGGAAAGTAGTGAATTATGAGCCAACCATGGATCCCGAAACATGGCTAAGCAGTTACGAGATGGCAATGTCAATCCGCAACGCGTCCGAGAACCTCCAAGCCAAGTTCATGTATCTGATGATGTCGGAAGGAGCAGCAAAATTGTGGTTCACCAATCTACCAGAGGGATCGATCAAGTCTTGGGAGGAATTGAAGACCGCGTTTATCAAACACTTTCACGGGACCTGCAGGAAATTATTCACTATTGATGATCTAGAGCGATGCGTCCAGAAGAAGGGAGAATCGGCGCGCAGTTGGGTGCGCCGGGTTATGGAGATACTTCACTCATCCACAGATATCCAGCCCAAGGATGCACTACAGGCCATGGCAAAAACATGCAAGTATATACCTTTAGTGCAAAAGTTAACTCGCATGAAGTCCAGTCGAAATGCGTCGGAAGTCACAATGGGAGAATTGATGGATGCGTGCAACAAACACGCTGCGACAGATACTACAGAAGAAGAAGCTGATGACAAGAAGGCAAAAGCAAACACAAGCGGTAATGGAAGAACCGGCAACGGAACAGCATCAGGTAACAATGGAAGTAGCCAGAACAAGCGCCCTTTCGAAGGAGGCTCCGAGTTTGTCGCCAACACAGAAGCCGGGTCTTCGAGGCCAAGAGCAGAAGGAAATTTCAACGGAGGTAACCACAATGGAGGAAACTATCAAGGTCCACCAAGGCCGGGTAACAATTGGGACATTTTCAGGATGGCATGTCCAAAGCACAGCAGGAATGGCAGGCCAGCTAACCACTCCCTAGAACAATGCGCCGATTTACAAAGAGGGAAAAATGAGGAAGTGCACAGAGCTATGCGAGGTGCAGGGCGGGGAGGAGGACCGGGTCCAGGGGCAAACCCGGGCAACGGCCCACCCCCAGCTGGTAACCCGGCGGCTGGAAATCAAAGTAATAACCAAGGGGGGGCAGGAGGCTTCCAGGCTAACCCCAAACAATTGGGTCAATATCATGTGCATACCACAGGAGGCTCTAACAAGGACAAAAAGATACTGAAGCAAGCGGTCAACTCAGTTTCGTTAGCCGTCCCGAGATACTTGAGGTGGTCAGAACAGGAGGTAACATGGAGCAGAAGGGATCACCCGGAAAGAGTGGAACACCCAGGAGTCTTGGCACTAGTAGTCGCACCGCAAGTTAATGGGTACGAACTGAAGAAGGTTTTAATGGATGGTGGAAGCAGCATCAATATACTGTATTGCGAAACCTTCCTACGCATGGGTCTCAAGGAATCTCAACTGCAAAAAAGCTCAACAGTTTTTCATGGGATAGTGCCGGGTCATTCAGCATGCCCCGAGGGAAAAATCGCGTTGGAGGTAGCTTTCGGAGAGTCAAAGGATAACTATCGAATTGAGTGGCTCACCTTTGAGGTAGTGAAATTGCACAGCCCCTATCACGCGCTATTTGGAAGGCCGGCTTATGCCAAATTCATGGCTAGGCCGTGTTACGTATATCTACAGCTAAAAATCCCGGGTCCCAAGAAGACCATTACCATACATGGAAATCGAGACATAGCAGCTGAATGTGACGAAGGAGATGCAGCAATGGCCGAGCAGGCCTGTAGAAAAGAAGAACTCAAGCATTACCGGTCTCAAGCAGACCCGGAGGATATAGCCACATCAAAAAGGCCGAGTACTGAAGGCGAAAGAACAAAATCCAAGGTAACGCAAGATGCTAAAATGGTGGCCTTAATCGAGGATGATTCCCCCAAGCGGCCCGCTGTAAAGGAAGAAGCTACACGGCCGCTTACAACCAGCCAGGTCATTGGAACACCCCACCCGGGTTGGCTAGCAAACCCGGTACTCATCAGGAAAAGGTCCAACATATGGAGAATGTGCATTTGTCAAGCCAGACCGGGACCAGTGCTTATGAGGAACTAAACAATGTAACGGGCAGCAGGTTTCAGACGCGCTCTTTTCCTACCCAGGGTACCTAAGGGGACTGGAAGGTTTTTAATGAGGCGGCCTGCTGATCCAAAATTTCTAGTATCAATAAAGAGATGGTTATCAAGTCCTATATCATTACATCCTGATTACAAGTAAGTAGTATCCCTGCGACATCGATAATTCAGTATCATCAAAAGCATCGATTGCATGTAGGTCTTGGGGGTTGGTTGCTCAGGTAACCAGCCACTAACCCGAATGACCCGGCATAGATAGCTATAAGTTGTAAGGGCCGATTATTCGCAAACGAGCACGGCTGCAATCTTATGACTGGGCAAAGAAGCCAACTTTTCTTGACTTTTCTTACTTAAGCTCGATGTGACTCGCACTAAAGTGGCATGATTCGTTCGCTTACGATTACAATCAGCCATGAAGCCCAATGGGACTTGCCTGACACTGTTCTCGTATGGATGTAACAACATGGTATCCACGCGAAAGCCGGCTTACAGTACAAGATAGTTAAAAGGGTCATCTAAACCACAAGTTTATGCAGAGTACAAGGCTAAAAGCCGGAAACTCAACAATTATTAAGCATAACTTCAGTACTTACATGGAATGGCTTTAGGTTTGCGACTCGGTAAAAAATAATTTGTTCTCTGAGAAAGGCCACACCCCCATTACTCGGACTTTGGGTCATGGGGACTGGGGGACTTCGAAACAGAAACAAACTACTTGGCTATCGCAGTTCGAAAAACCTCACCATCCGAGTCTTGGGGACTTAAAGAAAAAGCCCACGTATTAAAACTCCTGGTACTCGGAAAACCGAGTCTTACAAAGGGAGCTAAAAAGAAAGCTGGGTATCAAGAACAAGTTCAAAAGAACAGACAAAATAGCACGATTATCAAAAGGCAGGGAAAGCCGCAAAAATATGTCACCGAATAGAAGTACATTACAAGTTATGGCATTGGTATCAGAAGTGCACAGGCGCACCATTGGCAGGATAAATAGTTCAAATGAAAAGGCCCCACGTGATTAAGGTATTATGACATCATCACCCTACTCGGCCCCCTGAGTGCGATCTTCCGGGTCTTGCTCCTGGGCCTGCTGCTTAGCTTTCCTGGCAGAGCCACCCGGACTCACCGCGCCAGGGCGGATAGGTGGAAGGACGGACGGTGTAGAGGCGGATGGCCCTGATTTTAACTCGGCCTCCCTCTTCGCAGTTGCCTCCTTCTTTTTGGCCGAGTGATCAGCCCACTTCTCCAAGAGGTCAAAGGGCGGGGGTGCTTCCTCTGTGATAACTTTGCCATCGGCGTCATACGCAGCCATTAGCGTATTCAGGTCCAAGCTATCGGCTAAAGAGGTAGCAGAGGGGCGCACTGCTGACTGAATGGCCTTGAAGTCCTTAGGCGTAAATTTGGCACCATCCGCCTTGAACTCGGGAAACCCGGATATTATCTTCGCCGGGTCAAGCTTCGGAAAGTAGGCTTTGGCCAAGGTCAATGCCCGGGTTATTCCAATGCGGCAGGACGAACGCTTCCAAAGTTCAATCCAGCCAGGCACAGTGGAGCAGGCTTGGACGAGATTCTCTTCACCCGGATATGCTTCTGTGCGCCAATGTATGGCGTCCAATATAAATTTTGTGCCGGCAAAGAAAGTCCGGAGCACAGTCTTCAGGGTCCTAGCCTTGGCAATAGTATCTTCCTCTGGAGGTGCAAGGTTGGCACCTGCAGTTGAAACAGAAGCAAGAAGGTATCAGTAACCCAGAGTGGTGCATAACAAGAAGCATGAAATTAGTCGGCAGACAAAAACTTACTGAGTAAGATCTGGTAAGTGTCAGTGATTTGATCCGATAAATTCTTCAAGTCGGTCCGAGCGGTGAGGCACTTCTTCTTATATTTGGAAACATCCTTCTTCAAAGTTTCCATGTCATCCTCAAGGATTTCCCGTCGTTTTATCTCGGCAAGAAGACGTTGTTCGGTCTTCAGTAAAGTTTCATCAGACCGAGTTATCTGTGCCTGTAAGTAGAAAGGAAGGCAAGCATCAGTTGGATGTTATGATAAGATAAATTTGGCGTGAAGTACCAAGCATAACTTTTGCAAGTCATACTCGGAACTTGGGGACTAGATATGCAATATGAGATGACAAGCGCTTTTACCTGGTGCTCTGCAGCCATGCGCTCTAAAATATCGCCCTCTGAAGCCTTCATGGTGAGGAGCGTGTTCATCAATTGATCAAAAGTATCTTTACCCGTATCAGAAGACCCGGGGCCTTGGGAATTCCGAGAAGAGGTTTTCTTCTTAGAGGGAGGCGGAACCCGGGTCATTTGTGCATTGGAATCCGACACTCCTTCGGCACCCAAGGTTGTGGCTTTCTTCTTCTTGCTCGCATGGGAAGCAATTGGATACTCGGTTTCTTGGGCGTCCGGTTTAAGCGGTGATGTTTGTTTTTCACCGCCAGACACGGCAGTAGTCTTATCGGCCGGGCTCCCCTGACCCGGGCCCTCGTCTTCCATGCCCTCTTGGTCGCTAACGACGACCGTGGCCCTGTAAATGTTATCAAGAAGCAGTTAAAATACGCGGTCAGGAAAGGGTGATGAAGTGTGGAAGAGCATCCGGAAGGGGATCTTACCCGGTGTTCACCGCGAAGTCACAAGGAAACCCGTCATCAGACTCGGGAGAGGCTGAAAATTGTCAGGTTAGATGTCATATAAGAATAGTTCAAGGGGAATGTGCCGGTCGAGAAAAGATAGAATAATTACCAGCCCGCCGAGTGGGAGTCGAAGAAATACCCGGGTTGATGACGTTGTCACCCGGGTTATTTCGAGTTGACCTACGCTTGATCATGGGCGACTCCTTCAGGAATGGCCAGTGGAATAATGTCAAGGTAACTCAGGTATATCATTAAGGTGATGTGAATTGAATGCGAGGAGGGGATATGAAACCTTGGAAGTGGCCTCTTGAGCTTTTCTTTTGGATCCGACTTTGGTTGCCGGTTCCGGTTCGTCCTCGTCGCTGGCAGATTCTACTTTGCCATCCGAGTTTTCTTCCTCATCATCCTCTTGCTCTGAAATATCATCAAAGTTATGGTTGAAAATGAAGGGGTTATGACGAGTTCAAAGGAATCAAATAAAATTCAAAGAGTACCTTCATCTGAGTGAACAGCCTCTTGCTCTTCTGGACTTTCGGAGCTAGGGGAGGCGTTGATTTTCCAAAAGTCGTCATCAGCCTGAAAGGTGTTAATGCACAGGTTACCAACTATATCAAGTGGAAAGAATGAAAGTAAGGGTGTCAGAGTCGGACTTTTACCTCAGGGGCGGGGTTTTCAAGCGTGAAGGGCTCTAACCCGGATATGTTCCGGATTACCTCGAGCTTTTCCGTCAAAAAACCTTTGATGGTTTTATGGGTGTCGCCAGGTGCGAAGATGTTATCGGAGTATCGGAGCGGATCGGAAGGTTCCCCTGAATACTCGCACATCAACTTTGTGCGGATGGAATTGGGCTGAATCCTAAAATCGACCCAGGTCTTTACTAGATTGAGCCCGATGAGGCCCTGGGCTGTAAGAGTAGCAATTTTGGCTAGCAAGGGTTGAATTGCCTCCCTATCCGAGTTAGGGGCGAAGGCACTAAACTTATCAGAAATATCAAGGAGACCCTCCGAGTAACCCGGCAGTTTCTTTTGGCCGGGTGGGGAAGTGTCCTGGCAGTAGAAGTACGAGAGCTGCCAATGCTTGACATGGGAATTGAGGGTGAGGGGTGGCATTAGAGAGTTTTTGCGGCGCTGGATCGAAACCCCGCCGCAAGTGAGAAGCGCCCCATCACCGCTTTCGCGGCATGGCTTGCATTGAAAAAGCTCAATAAAAAGAGCTAGACTTGGCGGAGTGCACAAGTAGGATTCGGAAAGGACAATAAAATGGGAAATATTTAGCACAGAGTTGGGTTCGATATCAAAGACACGAAGGCCGTAGTGGCTAAGTATGTCACGGAAAAAGGGGTGACCCGGTGGTCGAAAACCCCGGGTCACATGATCCACGAAACAGATTACCTCATCTTTCGTAGGGGTGGGCCGGGTCTCCTTACCCGGTACCCTCCATTGGATATTTTCCTGAGGAGGAAGAATTCCCAGTTCCACCAGCTCCTCCAACTTGGCCTTTGTAACCATAGACCGCGCCCAGTTGGCGGAAATGGTGTTGGTGGCCTTGGCCTTGGCTGGGGTCTTCCCCTGTTTCTTGGGATCCATATGGCTGACCTGCAGAGTACAAGGTAAGAAGGAAATTAAGACATGAAAGTTGCGAGCCGGCTAAGTATATGCCGGATAATATTGAGGTATGAAAAGTTACGGGAGATCCGGGTGTTAGCCTGCAGAGCAAAGTTTGAAAGTTTCCGGGTATTAGGCATTGTGGTGAAATTTATGGGATCCAAATGATGAAGGAGCCTTTTGAATACAATGGACGGCGGCTTAAGTTCCAGACGTGAATAAAAGGAACTGAAAAGGAATGGTCTAGCCGGGTGATTGATGCAAAGGCGGAAAATTTGGGTAGTTCGAGCCTAGATTGGAGGTTTTATCTTTGGATTTGTGGCAAGAATAATGATTGTGGGTAGTAGGGGAGCGGATTGGAGCATGCGCTTCGTCCTTTGTGCGAGCTAGAAGAGATTATGGGTATTCTAATTCGGCCTAGTCAAGAAATTCGAGGCGGGCCGATCTGGATCTAATCTGAGGAAAAAATCAAAGGTTGCGAGGGCAAATTGATAGGTGCAAAAGATTTACCGGAGGAGATCTGAGGGAAGCCTTGCGGAGGCAGATGGCGCAGGCCTGGTGTCCCTTCGCGGTTCTTGGTGGGCCGGATGAGGATTCGCCGGCGGATCTTGGCGGCGGCGCGGGGCGAACGGTGGCGGAACGTAATCTCCGGGCGATGGGTTCCGGTGACGAGCGCGGAATTTCCGTGGTGGCGCTCAGGGAGAAAGAGAGCTCAGAGGGAGAAAGGAATGGAATGGAGGAAATGAGCCGTTAGGGTTCGGGTCACTCCTAAGGGGCTTTTTTATAGTGCAAATGGATAAGCTCGGTTTGGTGAGTGGAAGCCGAGAATTGTGGGGGTAATGGCTATTTATTTAAAGTTTCTGCGAGATGTGCGCCAAGTATTGAGCAAAGCGTCCGGATAAAAGGAAGAAGGGGATTCGTCCCGTGATGACGGGATTAGTTATCAAGCATAGGATCTTGGTATTGTTATTATGGTTTGGACCCAGAAGTTTGAACCAAGGTGTTTAGAGGGAAAGCTGGGGTTATTACATGGCCACCAAGGAGCAAGGCCTAGCTGAATATCAAAACATCTTAACCCGATCTTCATGTACCCGTATGATCGATATCTTTGCAGGGAATAGCAAGCGCTTCAAGGAGATCCGTGAAGCCCAGGCTATTCTGGGGACTACTGACAGGGGGATGCTAACCCGGTAGGCCAAGCTCCAAGGAATAACCCGGCTCAAGGGATGATGTGCAGGATCCGGCTAAGGATAGGGAAACTTGTGAAGGCCCAAGCTTGAAGGCCCAATGACCCGGATTGTGGGTTATTGTAAAGGAAAGTTAGGATTAGTGCGCCGTGTCCGGGTAGGATTCAGGATACGCCTTGTAGAACAAGTCAGGGGGTACGGGTGCTTTATAAACCGACCCCCGGATATAGTTTAGACAGAGATCTAAGAACCCTAGCAATATCGCGTGATATCGAGTATCCAGTGTAAACCCTAATCGAATTATCATATCGAGAATAGAGATCCGGCGACTTCGATTGCCGGCTATCAGATCAAATTGCACCATGTCTTCCCTTGAGCTAAACCCTCTCCCAAACGCCTGTGTCGACTTGCCCCAAGATCAGTTACTCCTGGTAACATCTGCCGTGATTATCCCACGACAGGGTGAAACTCCCGTATCGGACGAAACGTCGTGAATCCTCTGAAGAGTTGTGTTCTACCAATGTCTATTGGGTTTATATGGACTACCCTAACACAACCAAGCAACTAGTACCACATTGCTACCCCCTTTCGACGCCGTTACCGCGCGTTTCCGTATAAGTCCGGTATTTCTCCAGCGGAGGTAGGGTTGCACCGGAGGGGGGGTCTACGGAGCGTCTGGATGCCAACACAAGCTAGGGGGTGCCATACCAAGTTAGTATAATTGTTTTGTGTGCTTTGGATGGCAAAGATTGCACTCCGGGGTGCGGGCCGCCTTACCGGCATCCACTTCTCTCTCGTGAGTTTACACGCGCTTATGGGGTGAAACTCCCGTATCGGACGAAACGTCGTGAATCTTCCGAAGAGTTGTGTTGTACCAATGTGTATTGGGTTTCTATGGACTACCCTAACACAACCAAGCAACTAGTTCCACATTGCTACCCCCTTTCGACGCCGTTACCTCGTGTTTTCGTATAAGTCCGGTATTTCTCCAGCGGAGGTAGGGTTTCACCGGAGGGGGCTCTACGGAGTGTCTGGATGCCAACACAAGCTAGGGGATGCCATAAAAAGTTAGTATAGTTGTGTTGTGTGCTTTTGATGGCAAAGATTGCACTCCGGGGTGCGGGCCGCTTCACCGGCATCCACTTCTCTCTCGTGAGTTTACACGCGCTTATAGGGTGAAACTCCCGTCTCGGACGAAACGTCGTGAATCTTCCGAAGAGTTGTGTTGTACCAATGTGTATTGGGTTGCTATGGACTACCATAACACAACCAAGCAACTAGTTCCACATTGCTACCCCCTTTCGACGCCGTTACCGCGTGTTTCCGTATAAGTCCGGTATTTCTCCAGCGGAGGTTGGGTTTCACCGGAGGGGGCTCTACGGAGCGTCTGGATACCAACACAAGCTAGGGGGTTCCATACCAAGTTAGTATAGTTGTGTTGTGTGCTTTGGATGGCAAATATTGCACTCCGGGGTGCGGGCCGCTTCACCGGCATCCACTTCTCTCTCGTGAGTTTACACACGCTTGTAGGGTGAAACTCCCGTATCGGACGAAACGTCGTGAATCTTCCGAAGAGTTGTGTTCTACCAATGTGTATTGGGTTGCTATGGACTACCCTAACACAACCAAGAAACTAGTTCCACATTTCTACCCCCTTTCGACGCCGTTACCGCGTGTTTCCGTATAAGTCCGGTATTTCTCCAGCGGAGGTAGGCTTTCACCGGAGGGGGGCTCTACGGAGCGTCTGGATGCCAACACAAGCTAGGGGTGCCATACCAAGTTAGTATAGTTGTGTTGTGTGCTTTTGATGGCAAAGATTGCACTCCGGGGTGCGGGCCGCTTCACCGGCATCCACTTCTCTCCCGTGAGTTTACACGCGCTTATAGGGTGAAACTCCCGTATCGGACGAAACGTCGTGAATCTTCCGAAGAGTTGTGTTGTACCAATGTGTATTAGGGTTCTATGGACTACCCTAACACAACAAAGCAACTAGTTCCACATTGCTACCCCCTTTCGACGCCGTTACCGCGTGTTTCCGTATAAGTCCGGTATTTCTCCAGCGGGTCTAGGGTTTCACCGGAGGGGTGGTCTACGGAGCGTCTGGATGCCAACACAAGCTAGATGGTGCCATACCAAGTTAGTATAGTTGTGTTGTGTTCTTTGGATGGCAAATATTGCACTCCGGGGTGCGGGCCGCTTCACCGGCATCCACTTCTCTCTCGTGAGTTTACACGCGCTTATAGGGTGAAACTCCCATATCGGACGAAACATCGTGAATCTTCCGAAGAGTTCTGTTGTACCAATGTCTATTGGGTTGCTATGGACTACCCTAACACAACCAAGCAACTAGTACCACATTGCTACCCCCTTTCGACGCCGTTACCGCGTGTTTTCGTATAAGTCCGGTATTTCTTAAGCTGAGGTAGGGTTTCACCGGAGGGGGGCTACGGAGCGTTTGGATCCCAACACAAGCTAGGGGGTGCCATAACATGTTAGTATAGTTGTGTTGTGTGCTTTGGATGGCAAAGGTTGCACACCGGGGTGCGGGCCGCTTCACCGGCATCCACTTCTCTCTCGTGTGTTTACACGCGCTTATAGGGTGAAACTCCCCTATCGGACGAAACATCGTGAATCTTCCGAAGAGTTGTGTTGTACCAATGTGTATTGGGTTGCTATGGACTACCCTAACACAACCAATCAACTAGTTCCACATTGCTACCCCCTTTCGACGCCGTTACCGCGTGTTTCCGTATAAGTCCGGTATTTCTCCAGCAGAGGTAGGGTTGCACCGGAGGGGGGGTCTACGGAGCGTCTGGATGCCAACACAAGCTAGGGGGTGCCATA